>DWON01002159.1:0-21544 GCA_018251015.1 Phocides pigmalion okeechobee
TATTGTTTCACTTGTTTTTGGGAAGGTACTGTCTCCCAGGCCGCAGCTCACGCTTTTCTGGGAGCCAGGGCTCTACGTATGAAATGTGATTGTAAAATTATGGTCAATAAAACATTATTATTATTATTATTATTATTATTTCCCGCGACTTTTTCGGCTAAAGTATTCCCATTCCTGTCTGCGACAGCCGGACGCCATATCCCGTCATGCCTGTGGTATGGAAGGATTTCAGAGAGCTATGTCAACGCCGACATTCCGTCTTTCCAGTATTTAAGGTGCAATGGCGGTAATCTACCGTCTCACCAGAAGCGTCGGACTGGCTTATGCCCATGTCCACTGTAGCAGTGCAGAGGCTGCAAGAGAAATATTGTGCGGTATCTTTCGCGCAATCAAAGGATCTACCTAGTCTTCTACATAAAGTATATTAATATTTATTTTTAGACTGCAATCCATAAAGTAATTAATTAAATAAGGTAATTCATTTGGTGTGCTTGGTAGCCTCGTAAAAGTCCAGTTTCTTTATCTCCTGTGGCTAAATCTTTCTTTTATAATGGAGATCTGTGTCATACCGTGGACTTTTGTACTTGTATATAAACTTAGATAGGAATACCTCTTTAAAACTTTGTCATAATTGATTTAACATTTCCAATAGTAACTTGGATTGGCAGAGAAACAACTTGCCTTGCATGACGCCATCAAACATTTGGTTTGTACGGAACTCTTAATCTTTTTGATAAAACAGTAATGCTTAACTCTGCGCTATTTGAAATATTTCTTAAATCAGATAAGAACTAGAGAAGTACCCAAAATTCCTATAATATGTGGCTTCTTGCTATCACCAAAATTTAAGGGAATTAAAACTGCATAATATACAAGTTAGTATTCCGTGTATATTATTACCTTAGAAGATCACAGCGATAAACACTATCGTAATCTATGCAAGTATGAGTATGTGAGGTTAAGCTGCATCATGTGGAAGCGTTCCTAGGATTGCTTGTGACAGGTTTAATAGGGTTTTCAGTGCTATGAAAGTACGTTAATGGGTTAATCTCGTATTTGAAAACGTCTAGTCGCGAGTTAGTTATAACTGCATATCCTTCAATCTATTCTGAAACATCATATACTTACTGTAGTTGTACATCGATCCAGTTAGTGTCACCGCCTGTGTAATAATCGTGGAGCGACTCGTCTTGAGCTTAGAAATATGTAGTTTCTGGCTATACTTATAAATGTGGCGACATCTGAGTCAGGAGTAGCCACAGTCTTGTTTAAAATTAGATGTTGACCTCCCCGGGACGACCACTTCTTCAACCCGATTTGCTGTCGGTAAGAGGGCCGTGATGATCTTCTAACAAAAGAACGACTGTGTATTTGTGTCTTACTTTCATTAAGTATAAAAAAACGTTTTTAAAGACGCACCCTGTATTTGCGTGCGGCTCGTGCGCTACTTAGCGCGAGATAGGACAGATGTGCACACCACATGTCGGGAGTGCCACGATTTACCTTTGTAACGCCAGCGCCACCAGCGAAAAGACGAACGTTCTCTTCGATCTAGGACTACTTGATTTTGTGATCTTACCTTGAGTTGTATTTATCTTATTTGCTATGATACTTTATACAGTAAAAAATACTTGGCGTAATGTACTCCGGAAAGAAGTTTTTAAATTTATAATTATTTTTTTATCTCCCAAGTATTATATATACATGTATGAAATACTAACCATATGGTTTTGAAACCTTGGTGGTGTAAATCCTCAAAATCATGACTTAAACTACATTTCAAGGCTATTTTCAAGGTGAGAGAACTGTAGTTCGACGTGGGAGGTATTACCGCCGCCCTCATAATCCGCCGTAAAGCATTACTTGTTTTTCGGTTGGAGTGGTGCAGTTGCCGGCTACACTTTGAAGCGATGTGACAATCTTAGTCCTAAGGTTTGGGGCTCAGATAGGATTTTAGTCGTGGTTGATGTACATGAATATCTATGGGCTACAACTAATTAACATCAGGTGCTCGTTTGTTACTTTCTCACATAAAAAAAATCTTATATATGTGTAAATACTTTCCATACGTTTCTGGAGTTGCTATTTTATTATCCCTGCTCACATCACGAAACTTCTCATCCATCGAATTTAATTATTTACTTGCCTGCGTGTCTTACTTTGATACGACGGTTAAACATACACGGTTAATAAAAAAGATAATCCATAATAGTAAGGTTTATCATTGTTTTCGTATGGCTATATGGTCATTGTTGTTGTATGCCTACTAATGTATTACAGCGTTTTGTCAGAGGAGAGCTAGCTAGCGTCGCGCTGCATAATTATCATGCTCTGCAATTTAGATTTTCAAACTCGATATGGTATATTAAATGTTGGTGTCGGATTTTATCTCATGTGTTGTAAATTTTTTTGGCGTAAATTAATACTAAAAATATTATAAATAAATAAGTATGTAATTTCTATATACATATATGTTTTGGGGACAACAAAATCTGGTTTCCTGTATCTATATATGTTCGGTGTATAAAGGTTGAGTTTTGTTTACATGGAATTAATTTAAACACAAATGCGTGAAGTCACTTTGCTCATTTATTCCGAACTAAATATAAAAATGCATTGATGCTACGTTAGACAATATACATAAGTGCTATAACTAATTTTATTTGATTGCCGATAACAATATTGATTACTAACAAAACGAATTTATATAAACTTTTGTAATAAAACTGAACTCTTCATTTTACCTAGTTAGGCTAAGGGAAATAAGTTCTCACTCAACACTAATAAAATTAATATACTTATTAAATAAGTGCTTGAGTACGTCAGTACAAATGCTTTACATTTATAATAACTCACCTAATTATACATTTTTATGTAATTTACTGATTAAATTTGTCAATTTTCATAGAACATGTTAATTGACTATAGGATCTACCCTATTATACATACATATTTAGACTCTATTAGTATTATGTTAAATCGAATATTGGCATTACGTACTGATTGATTAATTTATGAACCTGCTGGATGTGATATATTGATAATTTTGACATTAACACTTTGACTGCGGCGCTCAGGTCAGCGTTGCGGGAGGCGGCATTAAACAGGAGCTAATTTCTCTGAACTGAAGATGCGCTGACAATTCCAGGAATTATTATATTTTTCAGACTTTTAGCCTTCAGTCTTGAAGCGCCGACGTAAACACAGCATTTTTTTTGTTCGTAATCCATACAGATTCGTGTGTACAACAATGGTGTGTATAAGCCGCAAGCGGGTAGCGCCGCGCGATTACAGCAGTGTTGTACACCGCAGGGAAAGGGTTAATCTTATTAAACAGAGTTAGCAGCTAAAGCTAGTTATTACTGAAGTCTAAGGCACTGAATTAGTAAAGCGGAATCAATGAGAGCTTTTGCCTGTATTCAGGCGAGTTCAGTTCATTATCTATTATCTAGGTACTTTCAATTGACATTCAATAGCAGGAAATAGATTGAAAAGGGCCTTAAATCGAAAAGCTTTTTATTACTTTTCCCTATAAACTCTGTCCCTATAATCTTTACTATTTTATTACGCAAAAGTTAATGTCTGGAAATTTGCAGCTTCTTATGAAATCATTTTTTTATGTGAGATAATTAGCAAACGAGCATGAAAACCACTTGATATTAACTAGTCGCAGCCCATAGACATTCATGTAAAATCACAAACATGACTGACATCCTACCTGAACATAGATGCGTTACTACTCCTGAGGACTAAGATGGTCGCCTCGCTTCAAAGTGGAGCCGACAACCGCAACTTCCAACCGAAACACAAGTAATGCTTTACGGCAGATTATGAGGGCGGCGGTGGTAGCTCTCGGCTCGAACTATACTTCTCTCACCTTCAAAAAATCATTTAATGAAGATCTCATTTCATACATTGCAACGTATTAAGGATAATTCTGTAAATTAGCCACCACTTCACCACTCATATGGATACATTATGTGCTTTGATTTGATGTTGGGCTGCATGACCGATCGATGGACCTGATAAAAATACTTTACGATTTATTGATGTTATTTGAACACATTTGATTTTATTAAAAAGAACGAAGTTGCCGATTTTTTTACTTAATCGATTATCTCGGACAAAATCTTTTGAATAAATTTAATATATTTACCTAATCTTCTTATATAATCTATGTAAGTTATTTTTTAATTAACAGACGATACCATAATATTAAGGATATTGAGTAATAACGTTAGGTCTTGAAGATCATAAAATAAAATATATCAATATAAGTAAACGTGACCATGAAGAAACCAAAAAACTGCGGCTCAGGTAGAGGCGTTCGGTTGTACTCATTTTTTAATAGGAGCGTGTCTTGCAGCTGTCTTTAATAACAATGTGTTTCGGCCTAAAAGTATCAGAGAGAGAACACGCGGCACGCGGCAACTAATCTTTCTACCTTTGAATTATGAACAGCTGCACGTCTATCAATATTCAAAATATTGAAGTGGTTTGCACCTTCGCAAGCCACGGAGTTTTGAATGCAACTTGTTTTGAACGGCGCGATTCATTACTAACCATACTTCATTTCATTATTTGTGCAATGTATGCAACCACATTAGTATTGCCTTATTTGATTGTGTGATCATCTCAAAAGCTATTATATACAGTTAGTTTAATTTATTTGTAGCATTGATAGGTAAATTATTTGCCTTCATCTTTATTTTCTATGTTATAAGTACAAAAAAGGTACTATATCTTTTTATTGCTATGTACATCATGTTCGAAGTATCAATATCTTACAATATTATATATAGTATTTAAGAGTACGTTTTATCGTGTTTCTTACTGTGATAAATAATTAAGTTATTTTGTTAGCGGACGTGGCAAAGTTAGCAGAATACCACGACTCGAGACGTATGTGAACTTCAAGTAAATGTGTATTACTTTCAAAGTGGGCTATTGACACCTTTCAAAAGCTTACCAACCTGATAACTTGCTGGTTCTATATGATTAACAAAGGTCTTATCTTATTAAATTCGAATTGCGAGTATACGATTATTGCGTTTCATCACGAGAAAAAGAAGAAAAAGGAGGTACCAAACGAGCGAAGAAAAATATTTTTAATATCATAATATTAATTTAAAACATTTCTACTCTTCACTATCCATGAATTTGATTTTAATATCGTAATTTTAAACGTTAAATCTTAGATCTCAAGGTACTTATTATTCTACTTTATTTATTATATTATAGTGTTTAATAAACATGTGATTGATGTTCCCGCACTAAAATACCCTGTGTCGTGGAAGACCATATCTTCCCATATGGCAAACACATTATGAAAATGACATATAAGGAAAAAAATTAAGTTAATAAAAAAATAAATAAAAACATAACAAGAATTTATGTACGAGTGCGTGTTGGTTAGTGTTTATGGGTATACTCGTATATGTAGGTAGGTGTGTGCATGCATTTGTATAATTGGGCATATGTTTGTGTATGTATTATGTTTAATATATTTGTATTTTAAGTATCAGTGAGCAGTAAGTAATCAGTTTCTTGATAATCTAACCCCGAAGTAATATATAAACCAACCTATTTAGTTTAAACTGAATTATCTTAGGTGTCGGAAAAAAATTTGGAAAGCTTTGCGTATGAGAAATGAAATAGGAAAGTTTTGCATGGAAGTAATGAAATTATTATGTACTTAAGTATTATTAAAATCAGATACATATTTTCAGACGTCATTTAATTTTTTTTTAATTATTGAAAGTTCGTCTTAAACTTTTTGTTCTTTGCTTTACGAACACGTTTATAAGTCAATGCATAAAACCGATATCAAGTAGAGCTACCACGAGCAAAATTTTATTCTATTAAATAGACTCTACAGACGATTTTAATGCAATATTTTATTCAAGAGCAAAGTTCGTGTCAAAGAAAAGAGAGGCAGGCGAAATGGCTTGTACACATCGTAAAAAACGGTCGACAAAGCCAGTTAAAATAGCCAAAGTCGGATATGGTCGGGATTGGGATCAGTTGCTACTAGTAGCAATAGTTCCTGAACGATCACGTGTTCTGGAGGGCACTGTAAGCCATCGGAAAGTTGTTATGACAGTCATATGACAGTAGTTAAGTCTTGTCGGAAACTGAGCGGTTTGGTCACTAACCCGTGTCCATTGATCTGCATTGGTGCAACCTAGTGAAATATCTTTAAGCCTCCCCTAAGGATGCTATGCCTAATAATGAGACATAAAAGGTATTACTGCGATTGAAAATGTAAACATTCAAGTAAAAAAGTTCATAGTAGAGTATAGGGAATAGTTTATTGTAAAATTTGTTAATAAGTTAGTACCAATTTTGTTTTAGTACTGCGCCCCTAGGTAGTGACAACACGCATAAAACTATCAGGGATACATATCCGGTACCTATAAATCATATGTAAGTAAAACGCTATAATGACTAGAATACAATTATTTTAGAATATTTGCTACTACTATTATTACTTGCTATTTGCTATTTGGAGATATATTTTATCTATTTCAAAATAGTATCAGTTATATTTGTCCAGTTGAAGTTACAGGAAAAAGTGACGTTTTGAATTATCACTATAGAAAATTGTTACATTTTCTTAATCTAGGCCAGCTGTTCATTTAATGAAAATTATCTTAGACATTAAATTTTCGCCACGCTCCAGAATATCTATTCTATGATCTGCAAAGAACCTATTAAAATATATACTATACATGAAGCGGATAGGTAAGTGAATTCTAAAAGCATGTTAGAGGTTAGTTTCGTAATATGGCAAAGTGGTTCTGTGAAAGCTTATAGATCCCCCCTCTTATAGCTTATAGACCCCTCGTCCCGGGCTTAGTCCCAGATGGAGAAAGATTCATAGTCCACCATGTTGAGCAAGTGCGGCTAGGTATACTTTGCAACCCTTTTGAGAACTGTATAGAAAGCTCTCATGTATTTCTCTGTTTTCATCACGATATTTTTTCATCGTTAAAATAAATTATAATGATTAAAATAAAAAAAAGTACGCCCGTATCTCATAAAAAATTGAGATGAATTCTGGGGATTCGAACGCTGTAATTCCTGAGTAAATATATTATCTTATTAAATATTGTTTTTCAAAATTAATGCGTTCGTCTCTAAAGTACCCTTGAACATTATGAATCCTTTCCAAGTATTGGGCGTTTTATCAGTGTACCAATTTTTCCTTTATAACCTATTATAAAGCTGCTTTGTGTAATTGTCATTTATCTGTAGTTAATAATGAATATAATGAATAATGCATATAATGAATGGTTGTATGATAAATATACCTGGAAAATATTAATCGAATAGTACGATAAGCGATATCATCGTTACAAAAACTATCTTCACAAGTTTAAACATTTTATCTGTCCATCTATTTCTGACACCCTCGAAACAACATGAATGAAACTATTTAAATGAAAGTGAACTATTTTGTGGCCTTTAAATTGAAGTAAATATAAATTAACAAATAGTTTCTTTCGCTATGTCTATAAGGCTGCGCAAATAGATTTATTCCATCTTCTTGAAATTCTCGCTGACTTAATCTCAGGCACAGCTATTTATACATAAAATGTAGCCAAACAACTCGGAGACGAAACTGTACAAACCCGCATTAGATGGCGAGTTACGAAGTAATCGCTAAGTTGCCGGTTGCATAAATGACTAGTTTCTAATTGAGAGCCTCCACCTGGCCGCCGCCGCCGCATCTGCTCGCCAAGGATTGGAGATCGCGCTATTAACATTTTGATAAAGTTTAAATCATTCATCAGAACTTTTACGTAACTTTTAAAATTGCAATTCCACTTCGCGATGTCCTAATTACTTTTTGAAGTTTACCTGCACTAATAAAAATATTTACCTGATGTTTTTCCTACTTTTGTGTAAGTAACGACCAACAGTTTATATTAAATGTTATCAGAGAGAGATAAGACGTACACGAATAAGTCCCAAATTTAGCCGGCATATATGAATTCAAAAGATACTATGTAAGCATTACTAAGCAGTGGGACTGGTGTTGTCTCTGCAGACTTAAAATATAAGCAGTAATCCTTGCAGAGTTAATGGCAATGCAAAGTGCGATGTCACAAATGTCATATTGTTGAAATTCTTGAATAGAAATATATGAAATGCAAAGGTATGAATGCGAAAGACTTTACAAAATACTTAATTTAAGAACTTTTAACAGTTTGCACAAAAGATTGCAATGAAGAAATGCTGTGTAGTTTTCCTAATTGAATATAAAAGTGCAACGTAATTGGAAAATTATCGTGTCCCACTTAAACTAATTTTTGGTATATTTAGATTTAAGTTTCGTATATCTAAATTATTAAATTGGGCTTTTGGGTATTTATGGCAATCACGATATACGGCATTTCAAAGTGAATCTTTGAGCATACGAAATATTTTTAATTATCTATACGAACATCCATTTCTTGGATCGTCCAGTCGATATTTATCGCATTGAATATCAACACTGTTCAGCATTTGTCTACAGAAAATACTAATTGTATCTATGTACAACATTAAGCATCGACTGTCAGATACCCTACAATTACCGTGATGTCCGTACTGGAATTAGTCTTAATAACATTCAATCCGAGGGAGACATTTTTAACATCACATTACTATCAACGTGTTTAAATAGAATTACTCACGTTATACAGTTCTTAAAGCACATTTAATTTCTCCACCGCGTCTGTCGCTTTGAACGTTATAAACTTAAAAAGTACCTAAGGGATTTTCATGTGGTTCACTTATAGACGTAATGTTTTCTGAGGAAGGCTTAGGTGTATATTTATTGTGGGTTTATTTTAATTTGCTGGAATATGACGATGATTTTAAAGATGTCTGAAAAAATTATCGACTGGGAACTTTACTGTTATACGTCGCATTAACCAATAGAGTTGTATGAAAACGGGGTATAATGGAATAATTTCTCTAAAAATATCGAATTTTCTAACAAGCTATATATAAAATTATTAAAAAAAAAACAAGCAGGATGAATACCAGTTAAACTAAGTTAGTAAGTTAGTATCTAAGTTATTCAGTAATCTAAGTTACAAACATTACAATCTCGTCGCAACAGGCAAATAGATATTAGTTTACTACCACAAAAATAATTTTAGGCATATACGCTCTTCTATCGGTGCGAAGCCAGCGAGGTGTAAATTATCTACATAAACGATATCGATCTTGCATCGTTCCAATCGTTTTGCAATCAAATAAAATAGATTGACTGTCTGCTGATTTCTATTTATAAAACGCTTAAAGTGATGTAATCAGAATCTGATTTAAAAGTAAGACTTCCCATAAATAATAGAAAAGAAACACCTTTAAAACAGTTATGGATTATTTTCATAACTTTAACAATAATTTACTTGAATGTAGGGGAATTTGTGGTAACTACTATAGGTGCTATACACTGTGCTTGGTGACACGACATGACACATATACGACTTGAGTCGTCAAAACAGGCCAGCCTGGTTTAAAACAATGGATGCTTACACAAGCGCTTTCATTAGAAATACAATGTACCTACGGGGAATTTTATCTAAATGTATATTAGCTAAAGAGACACAGAAAAAAATCTGTCAAAAATATTATTCTTCGTTTATATTTAGCTATAAAATTATATCGTCTATATTTTGTACACAATTACATAAAATATCTTGGAATTTTATATAGTTTCAGTATATATTATCTTAGCGCGCTATAGTGAAAATGAAATAATTGTTAATAGTTAAACTAATTAGTTGTACCGTTGAACTAGCAGTCTTTCCATTCGGTACATCAATTAAGTGTAAATTTATTTAACCTGCAGATAATAGCATATCGAAAACAAATTTCAATACAAAAATAGTACATTATTGTTTATTTCCTATTATAATAATATTATCTGTAAAGCCCTACAATATGTAAAATGACAGTGTTTATCGATCAGTTTTTTTATATTTGAGAAGAGTAGCAAACGAGCATGCAAACCACCTGATGTTAAGTAGTCGCAGCCCGTAGACATCCACGTACAACCACAAACACGACCATAATCCTATCTGAGCTCGAACATAGACACGTTGCTACTCCAGAGGACTAAGATGGTCGTTTCGCTTCAAAATGTAGCTGGCAACCGCACCTCTCCAATCGAAACACAAGATTTAAGAAGGCGGATTATGAGGGCAGCTCTGGTACCTCTCCGGTCGAACTATAGTTATACCTTTAAAATTATGTTGTTGTTGTTGATATTACGTATATGTCTGACCACTGCAGTGTTTGTTGCCCTGGGGGTATAAACCTTATGCAATGTATATACATACATATATTGTGATCCATTCTATAGGAGCCATTTTGGAATGAGGCCAGGTAACTAATTTAGGGCCATGCATATGCAAATCCAAAGGTTAAATTTATGTGCTTCTATTACTATTTTCAATATTAGATGTTGTTGCTTAAAAATAGGATGTCTACAAACTTTCAAATTAAGTTAATGTAGGTAGATAAGTAAGTGAAGTATATTGAAAATACGTACAGATCTAGATTATATTGGGTCCATATGACTATCCAGATCACATACATAATGTTAATGCATATTAAAATAAAAATAAAATCAATAGCTTGAGATATCTCACGTGGGTATCCGGTATCAAAGGATTACTTTCAGAGGTTATGTGGGATTTCCGTTCAAAAATCCCTCCTTTGGTCTCTTTTTTCTGCTTGCATCGGGCGTACTGAGAGTACTCACACAGTCATCCTTTCCGAGAACGTTAATCCGAATGGCCCGAGCTCTCATTGTTACCACACTTTATTATTACCTTATTTCTTATTTAACTTTAGTTCGACCGTGGAGTTGCCACCGCCGCCCTCATATTCCGCCGTAAAACATTACTTCTGTTTCGGTTGGAGAGGTGTGGTTGCCGGCTACACTTTGAAGCGAGGCGACTATCTTAGTCCTCAGGAGTAGCAACGTGTCTACGTTCGAGCTCAGATAGGATTTCGGTTGTTTGTGATTGTACGTATGGGCTGCGACTACATAACAGGCGATTTGCATTCTCGTTTCCTACTCTTCTCAAATATAAAAAAAACCTATTTCTGGACTTGGACTGTACTTCTTTTAGTCGCATCTAGTCGCAAACTATGCAAATATGACATTATGGCAACATATTATTGTAATTATGGCAACCATAATTCTTTTGCCATTCCTGATATTTAAATACATTTTAATTCAAATTTATGAGTTCGTTGGTGATAAAGTAAATTATACATATTGTCTGATACCGTATGTTACTTAGACAAGAATGTTATTATGAAAAGCTACTTTATTTATTGCTGTACCGTTCGCGTAATTGAAAGTTAATCATCTTACCTACGAGACTAATTAGTATAGCAGAAGGTTATTAAGTTTATTTATTGGCTGTGTAAGGATTCATACAAAAGAATATAAGAGGGCGGAAAGTACGGTAGTACGGCATTTTATTGAGTATATAATATTGGGATGGGGTTGGATATTAAACGGTTTGTTCCTTATAACTCGTGTAATCTACACCTGTATGAACTATTCAACAAGTCTAAACTGCAGAAAGAAGTTCTTGAAATATTTTTCTAAAGTATAAGAATTTAATATATTAGTAAAGAGAATATCGTTAATATTACTGTGTAAATCCAATATCTAGCTATTTTCCGAAACGTGCAAAAAATAATTGCTCAAACTGTGAATATTTCAATGAAACTTATAATTATAAATAACGTCCTATCTTACATATAGTATCCATTAACGGAGTAATTTCCAGACTACAAGGTAGGACATATAATTCAAAGCAATATAAGCCGTTTGATCTGATAGCATTGTGTGCAGTGACTACTTGGTTAAATCAGGGGATACGGGGAGTTAACATAGTAATTAATTTATGTGTAAGCGAACCCTATTCTGGTCGGAACATCTCTTACAACTCTCTCATCAATCTCTCAACAATAAGAAAATGCACCATCTACGACGTTAAACATGAAACTCATCACGAGAGTGCTCCCATTGCCACGGATGCTGGCTACACAGAACAAAAATGTGCAAAGCTAACGAAATCGCTAAATGAAATTTGTTTACAAAGGACGCCACTGGTTTTAGCGGACGGAAAATGTCTTTGTGTACCATCGCTTTGTTCAGTTCCGCGGTGGTAGTGCCATCTAATGAAAAGTGTTAATCTGATTATTTTATTTTGAAAAGAAAGCGACAATTGAATAAGCTCCTGTTGGACTTTCTTATTTTTCTGAGTAAATACAATTGAAATTAGGGATTAGTTAATTTACTGTAGTGTTCCATATAAGAAATGACAAATTATATTTTTATACATCATTTAAGTATATAATAAGTTATTATACAGATGTTGAAATCACTTTGCCCTTATTTGAGAAGATTTTTGATGAAAACATTTTATTATGTTACAAACTATCGCGATTTATCAAGTTTTAATATCATTAAATTCTATCACATATAATCTTGGTTAACAAAAGGCAGGACACAAACATTTGTCAGTATATAATCGCGTTCCTGATTTAATCGGGTCAATTCAATACCGGCATAGTACCTGTATGTCGTTCGGTTCGGTTCGATATGTATCGCTAGTAATTAGTCGCTATCGTGTGTCGGTCAGCACATTTGAACATGTCAGTGCGCTAATATCATATCGGTGAGTATTTGTCGATCTCGATATACCGACGATATATCATGTTGGCCCGTGAAAAAACATTATGTGATCGACTTAAAAAAGCAAAAAAGTACAAGCAACAACTGCAACTACAATGATCTATTGCCAGCAATGTTTTAATAATAAACAATGAGATTGTTATGAACTAAACCACAGTGACACGACAAAGTCTGTGTCATTATCAAATGTAGACCCGGTACAACGGCTTTCTTAAATAATTGCTTTATTTCAGATATTAATATATGAAAATATTTATTCTCAACCATTTTCTACAACTGTTGTTTAGAACTGAAAAAAAACATCCATTGTCAGAAGCAAAACCATGTGACTCTGACATTACTATATATGTACATACATTGTTATTGATGACCCGTATGACGGAGCTGTCAACAAGACTCAAAATTAAAAGACAGCGTCAATGAAAATCGGCCAAGTTCAAGTCATACTTGCGCATATGCAACATATTTACGAAATTTGTACAAATTTCATTCATGAGGACCTGCCCAAATTATTGTTTTATATTTTTTAATTAGGTTGCAATAATATTTTAAAGTGTGTAATTATTTCAACACAACCCTTTAGGAGAGCATAAGTTTCGAACTCCAGGCCTACGGATGGCATTGAGCTTAGAGAATTTTTAAGGTACCCTAATAATGAGGAAAGTAAATTACAGATAGCAAACTTTGTTGCCAGTTAATATCGAGCTTTATATCAACATTTTGTAATTGTATAAACTTAACGGGTACGAGAAGATTGTGGGGTTTTGGGATATTAATTCGCCAAAGGCAAAAAATCAATCGATGTCTGCTTTCAAATCAATACAGAAAATAATTACATAATAGTGTGTTATTAAGTATTTTATTCGTTGTTCATGATTGAATGCGCTTTTGCTTTATTGGGTAATGAAAGTAGCAGACGAGGATGCATGAGCTTTCTCCGATATCATGTGGTAATTATCCTTCATAAACGGCAGATGTACCCATAGTCATATTTATATATGATTATGGGTACATTACGTTCATTTAAAAAATGTTGGTGAATCAAAATTTCCCATTTAAATTTTACCGGATTACACGAAAACCACTGCATTGATTACTATGAAACTGATTTGTGTTGTAACGTCTGTAGTTGAGGTTACTTATTTATTTATTTTATTTATTTCTTTATTACAACTACAATGTTTAAAGGTTGTGCTTATTATTTAAATATTTATTCCTCTTTCTTACATTTTAATTACAGTTTCACAAGAAAATCTGTTGCAGTCGTTTAGGAACAAGATTCAGTACTTACAATACATAGCTGGTATTGATTATACTGCCACATTGTTCTTTCACTGAATAGCCTGACTTGGATGTAAGTTGGATCCGAAACACGGTGCACTCTGACTGCAAATTTTAGATGGCTCTTGAAAGGTCCTTGAAGATCGGTAGTGTGTACGTATCAATGTTCTTTATGCAAATTAAGTGGTGCTTCATAAGTGGGCCAATGCTCCTACTTATGAAGAACCGCTTAATTTGTTTACTCATTGGAATAATCAATGTAATAATAAAATCATCGTTTCTAGGTAAAGTTGCCTACTCTACCTTTTGTCACCTTATTCACAAAATAACATAAAATCAGTGATTCTACGTTCTCTTATTTAATCTGTATCTAATAAGTATTTGAGGTTCATACTCGGACCTACCGCCTATCCATTGTTACCTCGAGAGTCACAAGCTCTACGTCTTGTTCATGACGGAAGAATTCCATTACGACACCGACTGACTTTGCGTACCTAGTTATGCAATTAATAATTAATGTATTAACATTATAAGGACTATCTTGTTTTCTTATATAAAATCTTTATTTTATGAATCTTTAAAACTAAATAATTATCTATACATATACTAACAGGATGGGTTAATTTATCCTCACTTATAAGCATTAAAGTTTTGGGTCTTGAGACCTTCGCCCCGTAAAGACATCTGCTTGTTCCTAAATATAAGTAGAAAGAAGAAACGTGTCGGTCAGTACGTAATTATGTAGTGTTGTACAAGAACCTGTGTTAGTCTCACCTTACGGGAAAATGTTCGTAATAATAGTTACGAGCCGTCTAATCAGTAATGATTATGTTACTTGAATCTTGAGTCTTGACTACTGAGGGTTAATTTGACGGTATGTGTACTGAATCGAATAATAAAATGTCCTTTAAATAAAATGTATAGTTACCAATCATTGTTTGTTGCTAATTCATCACTCAATAAAATACTTACAGACTTATGGCCTCACAAATTCAGTCAAAAGAAAATGATAAAATTTAAATTACTGGTAACATTGGAAATTTAGTAAATCAGGCTGTGTAAGATAAATATTGCAAATTTTTATCTGTCAACAAGTGAATATCATAATTATTAAAATCCCAGCCAATTTATTCTGCTTGCAAGTCGACAATATAATCTGACCTGTAATAAATATAAGCGAAATCGCCGGCTTCAGAAATAGGGCAAAAATCGTGTTTCTTTTTCTTTATCGCTCGCCAGGTGGACAAATGTTGCTCAATGAAGATTTAATCCCACGACAGGTTGCGTGGCCAGGACACCAGAATGCATTCTTATGGTTGCCACGTCTTTATAAGATATTAATTATTGCATAACATTCGCTAGAAGAATGTAATTATGTATATTATTTGGGTAGTAAGTATTTCTTTAGGGACTATCCAATATTGACCACTACGAATTCTAGAAGGTTTATAAATTCGAATCAAAGTTTATAAATTCGATGAAATCCAGTTCCTAATGAAATAAAAATTAAGCATCGATGCCCCAAATATTTTTGTTATAAACGGGTTCAAACGATTCATATTTCATCAATACATATTAGTGAATTAAATTTTGTGGTCGTTATTTTACTGATGCCAATCAAAATACTTACTCGAAGCCCTACTTTAGGTTGGTCTCAAACCAGATTTTACTTACGTATATATGTTACGTTACGTTATAGATTTTACTAGGTCCGCTTTAAATTAAGCGTTAGATAAATTACAACAATAATAACACTGTTCATTAAGCACGCTTCGTTGAAATTAATATATTTTGCGACATATTATACTTACTCATAACCTGTAATACCTACATAATATATACGTGTTCACGGTGTACATCAGTACAACGGATCGTCAGTGTATCGGCATATGCAAATGTGAAACGGCCGTCTACCGAAGGTACACAATGGCATTATGAAAGATTTAATATTGAATTTTAATTAAATATGAACGACTCAATTACAGAAAAGTTTCATTCCGTATTTCGAAATGACCGACTGACAAATTTATTTTTATTTATGAATCATATTATATCTAAATACGTACATAATAGAATATAAAATAATAAACTAGATTTGACGATAAATGTTTCATCGTATTAAAGTTATAATTACCAGTCTATTTTAGGACAATCAGAAAAATAAAATAAAGTGTCCTGAAAGAATCAGTTTAATCTTAAATATTATCATCATCGTCATAAGCATCATTGTACCCTTGGGGGTAAGTGTTACACTTACCTTTCGAAAGACGATGACACTTTAACTCGTCCTCTTTTATCTAAATCAGAAGTCCTCGAAGGTTTTTTCTTTTGAACGTAAATTTCTCTAATATATATGTATATCATCTACGTCGGCCTTCGTTCGTACTGCTCGTAACTCGATATCGACTATTCTGAGAACTATTGATCTGAACTGAGTACTTAATGCCTACTCTTAGTAGCTGAGCTTCTTGACTGCATCGTCTAAAAGCTTAGTGTATAAAATAGTGGGCTGAACTCGGTACTATATAAAGTGGAGAAATAGTGTACCAATATGATGTATAATGAGCGAGATAAATATATTAAATGTTTTACGGATTATTCTTAGTAATATACTTTATTTCTCTTTAGTAATGTCAGTACATCTTCAAATGCAAAATCTTAAAAGCCGTACCGTAACTGCTAATGAATGAGGGTTGTGGTCATGAAAACGTCTGTGTGCAGACATGTCAATAGAGAAAGTTACATCATTAGCACCTTCTACAGCTAAAGCTGCTTGACACTCGTTACATTCGTTTATGTTATGTTATCATTTTTTTTCATTTAATCATTGCCATATACTACCTTCATTTGTTTGTTTTGAGATTTTTATATCCACACATACGTGTGGATATAAAAAATCTCTCATATAATCGGTTAGATATACATCTAGCCGATTATATACCCATATGTCACTGATATTTTACTTGGAGACTATTTTGCGTATTAAATTTGGTATGGTGGGTATGTTGTATGAACTAATTTGAAATTGGGCAGTGAATTTAGTAAATAAAAGGAAACATTTTTTTTATAAACATATAACTCAACTAACTATATAACTCAATTCTCACACCTGATCAGTATTTTGGTCCTTGTTATGTTTACATATATGTATATATGAATATGTTGTATGTATGTTTTTATGAATATGCATGAACGTAAAACTACTAAGAGCATAATACTCTAATTTAATTATCATCTCTTTTGAGTAATTATAATAAACGCGTAATCTAAAAAATATACATGGAATCTGTGCCCTTGCTGCAATGTTAGCAACAACATTTCATTGTATATGCGAGTTATAACAGCAGTCATAGCAGTAATCAGCAACCACCAGCCACATCGATCAAACGACCAAAGGAAATTCATCTCACTATAGATGGAAAGTGTCATATAATTAAAGCGAGTAGAAGATACGTAGATACCTGTCTTTAATATTTATCACCGTTCCACCACCTATCAAATATAAATAAGTAATAGAATTATATTCTTTTTACAATGACAAAAAAACAACAAAGCAAAGGATTTAAAACTAAGACTGCAGACGCAATTATGAAGGATTATGTGAGCTTAGTGTAACTTCTCAGCCAGCCAATCGCTAAAGAAAAAACGAAAAGTGTTTTAGTAATAGAAAAAGTAATCGGTCGCGCAACCAACTTGATGTTAGGCTCTCTATAAATAACTGTCTGGTACTAATTCTAACTAGACCAATAGCTGAAAGCTTTCATCTCTTAAAATAGAGTTATCCTCGGAACATTCCTATTTCGAAACCATTGGAAATTACATTATCTTATATAACGGGTACTCACGAATAACGATTTGGATTTTTTATTGCCGATATTTTGAACCAATTGCATGGCTCGTGGTCACGGCAAGACTGGCTCATTGGAAACTCATTGGCAATTGTCTTTTATTTTCGACTAACTTAAGAAGAAGGTGGTCATTATAGCAAAGAACAGACGACCATTAAATTGCAAAATAAAGTTAATCACAGAAACAATAAGTTTGCAATTTCGACTATTCACATGTTACGGCGACAACCATATCGGTCTTATATCTTATGATTTTGCTCAGAGTTCCGTCTTCGATTCTTAATATAAGCAACAGACATTTAATTTGAAATTAATCGTCGTTCTACAGCAATGAAATCTGTCGGCTGAAAATATATTTTACTTAAGAAACACTCTCAGTGAATACATTCAAGCTGCATTTGATATGTGATATCATAAGCAGGTACTCCATTGATTAGGTAACTGCTCCTGGCGAGAAAATTTAATTAGACGTTACAATACTTTTATTATGTATTTCATCATCAGAACCACACGAAATTTAAATGAGACTACGTATGAAATTAATGTCTTTCGAATAAAAAAAGGAATCATCAAAATTGGCTCACGGAGTAAAAAATTATCACTCAACATATATAAAAAACATTCTGACAAATTGATAACCCTCCTCCTTAATAGAAGTCGACTAAAAGCATTTTAATGTATTTTTGCCTCTATTATGAATGAGAAGTCCTTCACTTTTCATTCATACAAACTATATGTATAAGGTAAGATAAAATGACGTGAATGATAGCCAAGAGACTGCAAATAGACGCAATTTGCAACTTACGCGCACCCACAAAGAAAGAAAAGTATTGAAAAGTATTAGAGATAGGTATGGTATTTCCATGCTATTTCAGTTATTCAATCGCGTTTATAAGACCAACCATAGGTATAATGTGCCGTGTATTTTATGTTCAATATGTAAAAAAATGTATAGATAAATGTGGTGTGTTATGTTCAAGGTGATGCTTGTGTCTTGCAAACACGGATTTTGTCACTTTATGCCGTACATTAACTACTCACCAGACTCAACGCAGAAAGCAACCACTTAATCTTAGGGGAAACTTCACTTATAACTTGATCGGGCTTCTATGAAAAGCTACTTGAGTACTTAACTTCATGACGTTGTATATAAAAGCTCAGTACAATTTAATGTAATATTTTTCCGATATTACTGATGGTATTTTTAGTAATGTTACCCTACGGAAATAAGTCAACTACTACTATTACTACTACTATTACTACTACTATTACTATTGGTGATTTATTAAATACCGTGATAAAAAAAACATTCAACAAAGGAAAAAAATGAGACACTGAAATCATTGCTTACAGTTAATACTGCTAATGCAGTAATGGTTGAATGGCTTAATGTGTATAATTATTATTACTAAAATAATTTTGTTCATAGCTCCAATCCACAAGTACCTATCGACGTTTTAATTTAGCCCTTCGGCACCTAGTTAACGCCTGTTCCCAGGATTAAGATTGCGTATAAATAAACTATCTAGAAAAGGCTTTTAAAACGCTCCGACGACGTGCGGTAATCATCGAATATCATTTCCAATCGCTTTAATCCGGGACGGTAATTTACAGCGGCTTATATTAAGCCAAACGGCCAGGAATATCAATACTTACTACATGAGTGGTCGCGTCGCAGCGACGCGTATTCTCATAAAATAGATATTTTATATACTATAATGTAAAAAATATGTATAGTGTTAAAATTTATATACATTTTGGTCACCCCTTCGAGAACTTTACTGTATGAGAAAATTATAATACAGTTATGTATTACTAGAAGGTTTTTTATGACGCCATCTGATATCGATTGTGGTAATTACCAAGGCAGGTTAAGGTCAGTACCAATGTTCTACAAAGAGACCTATCAAAGTTTCAAGAATTCAACAAATACCATTTTAGTACTTTGCAAAGCCCAAAAAGAGGTTTATATATTTGACCTCTATATTCACTTCATTAAATGTGTTACCACCAAAGCCCAAAGCAAAAAAAGAAAAACCGTAAATACACTTAAAAGCCTTTTTCCAAAATCTATGCAGCATTATGAATAATATTTTCTGAATGCTTAGTTTTAACTGAACAATCGATTGACGATTTCTTTCGAAAGCTAATTTTCCTCAGTCAGTGTATACCATAATTCTAAGATGAATATATTATATTCACAAAGCACATAAGACACCTAACAGCAACATCGGCTAAAAGCTGGGCTCTGTAAGCCCACCCCCTTTTGTTTTGAAGAGGTGGGACTTTACTAAAACTTGAAGCTTCAACATATAGGCGGTTTGGTTAACAAGAATTTCCAACACACGCGAGCGTTATTAATTCATAAATATTTCTCATTAATTATCACTCGCCGAAACACGGACTTTCACAGAATTATCAATCAATTTCTATTTCACCCATTTTCACACGTGTAAGCTCCCAGAATGGTGCATATAACTTTAAACTAACCAACTACTCCACACTATTCCCCCCATATTCCTTTTCTATCTACTAACATTATCAACCCTTTATTGACCTATCTTAAACTTGGATCTCTCGGAATAGACTAGGACCTAGTGAATTGGTGAATTTCACAAATCTTTTAGAACCTATAGAAAATACGAGACGTGGTAATTTATTTGAAATACGCGCGTGAATCCAAAAAATCGGTAGTGGGTGCAAGGGATTCAAGTCTCGCTCCCCTGTATGAAAATATTACTACTAGGCTAATACTTTTTGTTTATTCTACAAGTATGTTTTAGATATTGTAAATCGTAATGGGGTTCCTATATTAAAAGTTATCGGAAATACCTAGTTCGACCATGTGGTTTATATATGTATATAAAAAACCCACTAACTACATGTTGGACTACGCCCAGTAAAAGGTTACGAAATATGATTAAATAAATTTTTTCAAGTTCTATCTTTGTCATTTTAATACGTCATGGATGAAAACATAAGGTGGTCCAGACTTTTTATTAACGTAGAATCTTTTGTAGTTTATAAATTATGAACAGGGGGTAAGACCGACCGCATGACCTCATGACGTACCAAATAGACCATCACTCTTACACGGCCCCTCTCCGTCCATCTCCGCTGTACTCTTTGCGTGTTATAATAATAAAAAGACAGGTATTTTATTATCGAATCTATTTTTATATATTTATTTTGCTTCATATTTAATTATTATCTCCGTCAAGTATTACTTCTTTCACCATTACCTGGATCCTTGAGGAATAACCTATTGTCAATGATAGTTCTATATCGGAGAGACTTACGTGAATCACAGAAAAAGCCCTCGAAACTGTATACTGTGTGTGTTGCTTATAAGCAAGGTGTACAGTTCGAACCATGTTGTAAAGATATACCAAAGTCTAAAATGTGATGAATTCATCGAAATTGATACCTTAATGTAATTACATCCATCTACCTACCGCACTCTATTATAAAATGCTGTTGAAGCACGATTCCTATGAATTTAATAGGAGCATTGGATTTAAACAAATAGCGCACAAATAACATGACAATGTTTTATCAAAACAATGCATCCGGGTGGTCATCCAATGTTTATAGTCTCTAAATATCGCTACTTCAAAACAAAAGGGCCACAACGCGAACAGACCTAATTTTACAGGAGAGCCATTTAAACTTTCAAAATCAGTTCTTGTATAATCGC
>DWON01002160.1:0-21542 GCA_018251015.1 Phocides pigmalion okeechobee
GATGCATATGGCGTTCTTTGAACCATGCCGCTTTGCCAATGACTCCCTTTAGATTATTTAGGTTAGGCTTTTCTTATAATTTGTTTGAAAATTTTCATTATTGTAATTAAAATGTAAAAAAAAACAACTATATTTGTATTATGATATTTTAGTAGTTAATGTATTGCACACATGAAAAGTGGTCATTGCCGTCCGTGGAAAACTGTATTTAGCTCCATACAAAATGGGTATCTTGCCTAAGTTCTTAATTTTATGTTGCGCCTTCTGAGGAATTAGATGATCGCCTTACACTCTCTTATAAACTGGAAATCACACAAATTATTCTGTTACTTAAACGCAGCTTGAATTTTATATAATGTTTATTTTTATTACAGTCAGAAATTATAAATACGTCTTAAGTTTAGTACAGTTTAAATAATATTGTCCTTATGTAAAATGTAATTTATGAATATACATACACATTATTTTTATTTATATCAAAATGGAATCACAAATAATCCGGGACAGTGGCATGACTTCTGGTAACCCTAGCGAGGTATCCGATAGCATCTTTTATTGGGGTGTATTCGTGTATTCATGACGAACGGCTCGCGTTAAATCGATACCGCACACCATGAATATTTGAATACTTTTGTTATATCGGTCCTTTTGTCGCGCACACTCAGCTAATTGAAATAGTTTTGTTTATACACCCCCTAATAGCAGGTAATGATCGAAATTTCGATCTACGTTACCATTAAAACTAGTAAAAAGTACTGACGACGCGCCCCATTAATATTAAATACCACTTTTAGTTCCAACCCGCTTTAAGCTAGACCTGTTTTACGGTATTCCATTATACGAAGAACCCTTATTTAGACTTTGTACATCCTTTTGTAAAAAGCGATTGTTATTTTTAAGAGAAAGGGTAAATCCTTGTTAGGTCCTAAGCGGACATTTTACATACATTTTCTGGCAGAATCTTGATTCTTAACCTTTATTTTATTCATGTTCTCGACACACGTATACTTTGCAATATTCAAATCATTGTCCCGACCCATTTTTGTTTTTGAATAACATATTGTTTATTTTACTGACCTTCCATGCATGGTCTTTACATTTTTTTGTAAGCTTCATACATATGTTTAGAGTTTAAGTGACTTATGTAGCTTCTAATATATGGTCGGATAAAACGTAGAAACGAACATATAAACGAAGAAAGAGGTAGTTAATTTTAAAAATAATAATATTATTGTGTATAATTTTAAAGGCAACTCAATTCTTTCTGGTTTGACTGCGGCGATGTTACTATATAATTACTTTTTTCTGTTTAATACTTTTTGCTTGTCTGTATCTTGGTTTTAAAAATCTCTCAGATGAGTAAGAAATGTAGAGCTGTTGCCTATAATCTTTTGGTTAAAGTGTTTTTTGGAAGGTAGTAGAATCCGTATCATTTGATCAGAGGCATCACCGCCATACTGATATTTATACTAAAGTTATTCAAGCTTGTGTATGCAAGCGGTGTGATTGGCAGCTCTTGTATATAAGGCGACCAACTTAGTTCTCAACAATAGCAACGCATCTGCAATAGACTGCCGGACTGTTGTTCTTGCGTCGTCAGTGACTACTTACCACCAGATAGACTGCATGTACCGTTCAATTCGTTCAAATTTATAACAAATCTCATATTTAACATTTACGAATGCAATATCCACATAACATACCGTAAACGGCACGTGCCTTTCTACTTCCCTTACATAACAAAATCATCCGTAATCATTAGTATTAGCTTATTTTTATCCCGGAGGCTTGATATTATTTATTGCATATAAATTTCGAATATTTCTTAGCTTTCCCAAACAAAAGGCGAGGCTCGCATCGTTTAAGCGTACACAGCACTAAATAACGCAACAATTCGAATGGAAAATGAAATGCCTGCTCGCGAACCATTAAGCAATTTGAATTTACACTCGTCCCTTCATTTTCTGTTACCACAGAAAATTTGCGATTCACTTACTTAAGCTTTTCATCCGACCTTAAAGAAAAATACTCATAAATATATTTTTTTAACGAAAACTACTTCAAATGTTTTTTTCAAAGCTTGATAGGTAGTAGAATTATAGTTCGATAATAGAAGTATATATCATTTGAAGAGATGTTGTTGGAGGCTATACTAAGAAGCGAGGTATCTATCTTAATCTTCAGAAACAGCAAAGTATGATATTAGATAGGACTTCAGTCCTTAGCCGTAATATACTTTAGTTATTACAACGTAAGTGATTTTCATGATATAAAAACAGCTCAGATATAATGATAACGTTTACAAAAAAGATATTGTGTTAGATTTTTTACATTGCTTTCATTATTACTATTCTCATAAACAATATTTTATTAATACTTTTGTCCACTTGGTAAAGAGCGCTGTCTATTCCAATGATTTATTTAAATGCTTTAATCGTGCAGTCGCGGCTCATTTACAGCAAATTACAGGATAAATTAATAACCGCTTGCAAATAATTATAGCTCAAGCCATTTGTCTTATAAAAACAGATAAACGACAGACTATGATAGTTTTCTTGTTAAAAGGGAATAAATAATGCTGTTGTTTGCTGCAGTAGTGCACCATTGCTAGTTATTTTTAAAAATAAACATTGTGTTTTCTTTATTTCATTTAAAAATTCTCAAATACGTCTTTTAGTAAGCGATGTCACGTTAATGAAACTGGCAACAATATTCTCTAGGAAAAAGTTTATGTGGGCTAGCTTCTTATAGAATACGATATTGTCTGCTTCTATAAAGAGTAATGTACTCCCATTGTATTTCAGTAATAAGTCGGAGAATAAAATTTGTGAATATTTACTACCGTTACATCCTTAGCTGTATAAACATGAAATCAAGTCTATCAAAACACTTACCTGTTCTGTATTAAGAATTATATTAAATAATCTTTTTATAAAAGTGTCAGACTCGCAGCTTGTGTCATAAATAACAAATTAAGCGACATCAGGACCGACTAGGAATTTGATGGGAGACGAATAGTGGCAAAATTTTAAGCATATTTTCGTGTATTGGAGGGCACGTAAAGTCCTTATTGTTATCAATAGATGGCAGTCATTGAAACATGTCAGAGGCTTAAAATCATGCGACGGTTGCGTTGGTCATTATGATCCACGCCACTAAAATCCATATGAGTAGTACGGTAGAATATGCTTTTAGCCTCATCCAATTATGATGAGAGGAACATGCCCATTAGTCGGATATATATTTTTTATATGTGAGAAGAGTAGTACACGAGTATGCAAACCACCTGATGTTAAGTAGTCGGAGCCCATAGACTACGTACAACCCCAAACACGACCGAAATCCTGTCTACGCTTGAACGTACACACGTTTCTACTCCTGAGGACTAAGATGGTTGCCTCGCTTCAAAGTGTAGCCGATAACCGCACCTCTCCAACCGAAATATAAGGAATGCTTTACGGCGGATGACGAGGGTGGCGGTGGTATCTCCCCAGTCAAACAACAGTTTCCCCATCTTTAAAAGGGTATAAAAATTAAAGGGTAACAGACTATCTTTTCTTTTCTTGTCGTGGTTATGCAACAAGCGCCTTATACTCTTCCCATAATATATCCGTTACCACAGAAATTGCGCGATTTATTTACTTGAGTTTTCAAGAACGCCATAATCGCTTAGTTTCAAAAACTGGTAATTTTTAACGCCTTTGTAGCAGTCTCTTTCGAAATTGCGCAAATGATTTTTAAGTTACTCTCCTACTGAGTGACTGCTTTAAAATAGTTGAGACTAGGGTTTTTAAATTTAACTTCGACTGAGTTACAATTTTGAAATTTGCATAAGTATTCTGAGAGCTGAAGTACCAGAAGGGGTCGTATTATTTTAATTATTGTAATTAAAACGATTATAATATCAGTGGCATGAGTGTTTAACGATCTCATAGTATTTTTTTAATTAAAGTTTTTTTTTCTTTACTATGTAGCGGGTACTCACAATTTTCGATTTTTTATTTTTGTGTGTCGTGAAATGGAACCCAAAACAAAGAAGCTAGACGTAGAGTAGATTGATGTATCTACCATTAGCATATGTCAAAATTTTTCCCCGCCGCCGCAGTTTCGCCGTGACCACGAGCCATTCAACTGATTCGAAAAATCGGGAATCAAAAGTAAAAAACCGTTAATCATGATTACCCGGTACATAGTAAGGTATATTCCATGAAAGTATAAATTTCAAAACACAAAGTAAATATTTATGAATTCAACGACTATCCACAAATAATTCTATTAACTACTATGTATAAAGTTAAATTCCCTATAAACGGAACAGATACAGGAAAAGCGTATTTTCATAATGTGAATAAAAATACAATATGGAAATAAAGTATATCAAAGAAAAGAAATTAAACGCAAGTGAACCAATTGAGTTACTGAAGATGTGACCCAATCCTTCCATTTCCATTCCTTTGAGGAAGTGAAAAAGAAATGACAACAAATGTCAACAGGTCAAAATTTTTCCTGCTCAATAAGACAAAAAATACTAATTTTAGCGATTTCTATACTACGATTTCTACTCTATCATGTACATTATGCGGCATTGAGTCGACACAATAAGATAATTTAATTTAGCATTTTAACACATTAAATAAATACTTACAATGAACACTTTAAAATTATGATAAAGTCTAGCCTAAGTAATCTACATGTAATCCGTGCTCATGCTGTACGGTGACAAGAATGCTGGCCTCATTCCCGGGATGAACAGCAATAATTTTTTTATCGTGCAAGTCTTTTATGCTATCTTAGCTTGTGGTGACAACATATTTATCTAAAATAGGCAGTTTAGATAAATATGTTGTGTTTACTTAAAGGTATATTTATAATATTTCCTCTACCAAGATTTTTGCTAAAACTAGAATTGTCCTAAAGTATGTGCCACATCATTTTAACGTCGGTGCAATTAAATAATGAAGATATAATGAATGTATAAAGGATAAGCGATCGCGATTATTTCAGTCTTTTCATTCCTTTCTACATACTGATCCTTCTCTCCCAAGGTGTTACAAAGACTAAGCATCCTTTTTTAATCAAACACATTGCAATCCGTCAGTGTGATGCGCCGACTAAAACAAAGCGATAAATTAAGGCTGGAAACGGGAGGCGAACGCTTCCCGCTCGTATTGAAAGATTTACTTCCTCTGTTTAATTGCAATAACGGCTAGGCACGTTGGTATCGTATTTTTCTTTTTACACTCCGCCTCTTATTGCCTTCGGGCCGTTAAATAAATTTATGACGCCCGACAAAGTTCAGCCCACCTTACCAGCCTCTGCGGTAGCCAAAATTAGGTGGAAATGTGAAAGAGAAATAAAAAGCTCGGTCTCAGGTGCGTTGTTGTACGATGGTCGGCTAGTGGGATTAGCTCTTGACTCGCGGTTAAATGGTTGGGCCCCTCATAAAAGTTGCTTAACGCTCATAGTTTGGGGCTACCTTTCCGTTGACTCGTATTTCCCTCTAAAAACTTCCTCCATCCACTAGTTTTGTTTCACATTAGGCGTACCTATCTACCAGGGGATTTTGTCATTACGTCAGAGTTGATGGACTGAACCCGAAACTTTATTGTAACATGTTGATGCACTCGTAAATTTTCTGCCCACAGTTTATGTGAGAGATTGAGAGAAATTCAATTACGTAACGTTACATAAATAAAAAGAAAATTTCGAAACTCACATTAGCGCCCGGCTCCTTTAAAACCGCCGATGTAATCTGAAACAAGGAACAAACACGCCTAAATAACAATAAAATTCCAATAAAAACTTTTGAGCACGCAACCAAAATTGTGTAGGGAAAATTGTCCAAATTATTATTTACGGTTTGAAATTAAACAAAGCATTATGGGATATTACTTCTCCCCTCTTTAGAACAAGTCGCGTTAGGACGGCCCTGGACGTGTCTGTGATGTCTTCATCCATACAAACACAAAAAAATATTTATAAAAAGGGCTTAAAAGAGGATTTTGATGAAGAAGTTCCAAAAACCTGTATTAAACTCTTTTAGCGATCTACCTATCTGCTACTTATATTTGTTAAAACTGCCAGTTGGTCGTCATCGAGTCTAGAATATTACCTTGTAGAAGTGTTATCTGCAGGGTTGGAAACTCAACAGATCATGTATAACACTTAGAAAATAGAGGATTTTTTAGGTTTAATAATGTAGGTTACAAGTTAACTGATGCGAAAGAGGTATTCGTATACCTGAATTTAAAAACGGGAATTTATAAATATGAATATATTCCAGCCATAAGTACGTATAAAATGAAGTTTTCAACATCGTGGATTCCTTTCGCACCTGTATCTTGGTTTGCAATTCCCAGCGTGCAGTGAGGCGTCCACAATGGAGTGGTAGACGCGTTTTTGCCACAGGCCAACCTCTTCATGGCTACGTGCAAAGATGCGAGATATATTTCTGCCGTTCGCGTGAAAATTCTTAATTCTATGACACTGTATTGTCACGTATACAATACGAGTACTGTTTAAATTCCCTTGAAAATTGTATTGTGTTCAAAAATTTCCGCTGTCGTAGAGCATTATTTACAATGCGATGATAGACGGATCCTTTTTTGCCTTTGGATAATTAATCCATGCCTGCAAGATGTTAAAAAGATACATTTCTATTGGCACCTTCATTAAGTCTTTTTTTAAAAGGATGTATGTACGATTTTAACCAATTTTTTTTTTGATACCAATAAGCAATCAAAAATCGTCAATAGTGAGTATCCGGTACATAATTTACTTGAACATAAAACATAAAAATGGATGTATGTATATTTAAATATATCTTTGTACATCCATTTTTAAGACACACTCTGTAGCTGCAGATACACAGTCGAAGTTATTTAGGATTTCATATTTATACATGGAGCCTGCAAATAAAGAACCAGAAGGGAGATAAAAAATTTAACAAAATGAAAATAAAAAACTAATAAATCTAATACGTTCGTAATAGTATTTTAACACAAATTACAAAGAGGTTCAGTGTTTTGCGAGATCGGTTTTTTATTATAATATAATTTGTTTTGTTTAAGGCTATAATAATGTAGTTTTAAATTCTTCGTAGATCCTTTTCACACCTGTATTATCTTCTGTAATTCCCAACGCATAGTGGGGCGCGTACAAGGGAACGGTAAGCGGACGCGTTATATGCTTCAGGCGAACCGCTCCGAGGCTACAAGACAACGTGTGAAAAGGGTTACAAGTTCGCCGCGGGTTTGCTCCATACACTCAATAAAATATATAAAGAATAATATTTATATACGTATACACCTATAAAGGTATAAAATATATTTTTTAATATCGTACCTTATATTACAATCTTCAGTTTCTAGGATAGTAACGTGTTCTATGTGTGTATTTACTTTCTAATGTGAAGCAAAAAAATGTAGGACTAAAATGTAAAATTTTTTGATCCTGCATACTATCATTCTGTCTTGTATTTGATTTTCTTCATTGGTTAAAAAATTCTTAGAGCAACTAAAATCTGCATTTCATTTGTAGTGGAATAACATTTTGTGATGTAATTGTGTTTGCATGAAAAATGCACTCTACTTTGCTGAAAAGAAGCCTGTATTCAAATCACAATATGTTAATTGAGTCGAGTGTCGCGGCAAAAACATTTCCCTTTCAGCGGGAACGGTAAAAAGATTGTACGTTATTTGTAACCGCTATCAGTATAAATATTTTGTTTGTTGTCACGTAACATGCTGTTATTTAAATACCAGTGGTTCATAAATACCAATAGAGAAATAATTGTTACAGAGAACAATTACAAAACACTTTATTGCACATTGAGACAACATTTACGTAAGCAGAACAACTTCAGACCTTCAGAACAGCTTTAATTCGGTCTAACGTTCTGAAACTACTTTATGTAGAACTAAAATTCTATTTAAAGCAGATTGTAGACGTACAAAGGCTGTAGTTACCCGTAAATAGTAATCAATTTGGTACTTTTATTGGATTAATAACCAAAAACCTCTAAGATAAGGTTTGTTCGGTTTTATTCATTTTGTACTTGTAAAAAATCTTAGCTATGTTATCATAATTAGGTAAATAAATTTAAAGTCTCAGGGGAGTCTAAAGTAAATCGTATATAGTATTTATAATTTAAGAACTAAAATACGATTTAAAGTCATCGAACCATTCTGCTACTTTTTTTTTTAATTTGTCAATATGTTAAGAACAAAACGTTATACGTTCAGATTTTTAGGCCGTGTAATCGCTTTTAACAAAGGGTTATTTTTATTACGCTTACGTATTGCATAAAGTACAACAAGTGTTAGTACACCAGTTGTCACTCAGAGTTACGGAGTGTAGCAACTATATGAATGGTTCAAATGAACTGGAATTTCGTAGCGGCAGAAATAAACAAACATAGCTACGTAAAAACCTCGTTTTGTGTGATAACGTAAAGATATTACTAAAATTGGATAACACTATGTAATTTTTAAGATATTTGTGTATATTGCTAGCATTAACGTTTATTACTGTTTTCTTCATGTCAAGTTTGGCCATAAACAAGTTTGCGTTAACCGGCATCGGCTATCGAAAAGGCCGACGAGCCAACTGATGATAAGCACGCAAGTCACCGTTACTATGGACATTTGAAACCTCAGAGGATCGTCAACTTCGAAGCAGATCTCACTTTGCACCTTATTTGAAGGTTCTCCTGTCATAGCGTTCAGCGAATACCTCAGGGGGAAGTTTGTTCTTAACTACTTAACTAAAAGACTTATACTAAAGTTATTTACGTAGCCGTATTCATATATGTCGTAATAGCCAATTAGAAACACAAAATTACACCGGCCAAAAATGTCATCTAAAATGTAAATGTTGACTTTGATAAATTTTGTAAATAAGTTTTACTACCACCCAATTTTAATTAATACTTTATGAATTTTCGCTGTCATATAAATTACTATTAGTAGGTAATATTAATCTTATCAAATTAACTTGCAAAATTCAAATGAAAGGTTCCAGTAATTTCAAACATAAAATAGTCAAAGATATCACAATAACGCAAACTTGTTTATGGCCAAACTTCTGAATAGATACGATGATTTATGAAGCAAAGGCTGCAGACTGTCACCTCCGCTAGCATATCATTTTGTTGTTTGGTAATTAGGTATTTATGGTAGCGTGCAAAGCTCCATGCCTTGTCTAACTTATAAACGATTTAAAAGTTTAATAACGTTGGGTGCGGTCGAAAGCTGAATGGGTGACCGTTAGTAGCAATTTTTCGTAGTGGTACTTTGGAGGGTTCACTCCGAGTTCACATTCGTTAATGTTTGTTAATTAGTTGAATTCTTTCGAGCCTGTTCTTATGAACACGTAACAGTTGTTACATTAAGTCGGAAGTCCTATGAGAGGTATTAAATCAACCGGTGGATGGGTTGGTCTCGATCTGTAAGGAAGATTATTTTTTTCGACACGTTTTGTCTTCGTCAAATCACTTCAGTTGAATTTAGGTATGTTTTGGTTTCCACTACTCCGCTTAAAAACAATATGGCGGAATATGATGCAGGCGTCGTCGTTTGTGGGAGACTTATGCATACTGGGTATAAAAGAGTTGCTATCAAATATTGGTAACAGACATCCATGGGCATTAGTAACAACTTACATCAGACGGGCTGCATGCTCATTTACTTCCAATTCATACAAAATTAGTATTTATACTACACCCAAACTATAACGTACTTTAAAAAAATAATATACATATTAATTGCAAAGGGTGGCCCCATCGGCTTGGATGAGTAAGCCTGAGGTCTCCATCCAACAGAGGCTTATGATGAGGTGAGAGGTCTAAGATATTGATAATTATCTTTTCAAGGTAGTAGAGCTGTTAGATCTCGCCCAGGGTGGCACCACCGCTACCCTCATAACCCGCCGTAAAGCAACATGTTCTTTATGTATTGTGTTTCGGTTGGGGAGATGTAGTAGCCGGATACACATTATTGGAGGCGACCATCTTAGCCCTCAATAGTAGGAACGCTTCCGCCTCCATCCTTAAATAGAATTTCTGTTCTATTTGAGATTGGACGTGGTTGTCCATGAGCTGCAGTGACCACTTTACATCAAGTGGCCTGCATGCGCGTTTCTTACTCATTCAATATAAAAAATATATAAGTTGATTATGATATTATTTATAAATAATGATAAGAATATTCAATCATTCTTCACGTGTCATAATTTGTACCGAATCGAATACATTAGAATGTAAGTAAAAACGTATTTTATTTTTCCAGCAGAGTTTTCTTATTTCATACAATGTATTGAAATAACTAAAGATAAATATAATTTATAAGAATATCAAACTTTCACTTTCATAGAAAACGCGAACATTGAAACTCTCTGACGTCAAGACGTCTCATTACAAGCCAATGTTTTATTCAATACTTCGCGAGAAAAATGTCGTGAAACAATAACCTACTTACCGATTTACGGAGAGATTCAGCAAACTCGTCTATCCAGAGATCGAGGAGATATGAAAGAATTACCAAGAATCCTGAACACTCGTTAACTCACTTGTCCCATGTCGCCTCCGTGGACGTGGCCAAACAAAATGTAATTTTCCCCCGAAGCGCCCTCTTACGTGACCCGGGAAAGATATAACGCTTTTATGAAATTATATTCGCTTTTATAACTAACTGCTACGGACATGCCAAAAAAATTAACGACGCAACGGACTAAACAGATTAAGTCGTGAATTAATCGAATTTAAAATTTAATGTGGAATTTTAGACGGGCAGGGAAATAGGGAAAATTTGTTAAAACGTCTTCCTCGTGACATGTAACTTTTACGAAACGTGTACAAGAAACTCAATTAATTTTGTACTGATTTCCGTGACGAGGGTATGTGTAAATAAGTACTATAAACATTAATATGTTATAAAATACTAGATGGGTAATTTCATCAATTTTCTTGAACCTCGAGGGAAGGACTACATCAAGGATGTACCTGTTATTCTAAGTCACTACCATAAAACAACGCAGACGCATACATTTAGTAAGGATCTAAATATTTAAGCGCTGCCTTTCACGACACTGAAGTTTTTCAAGGGCAAATTAGTACAGCCAATGGTAAATGGACGGCATTTACCTGATTAGAGAATACTGGAGTATTGATTAATAGATTTTTGTATCTATACTGCCTTTTGCTTCCACAATATAGAACATTCTTTTCTAGAGAAGCGAATAGGTACTTATGTTAAAGATTGTGGTTATGTTCCCCGCATTTTACGTATATGTATGTATATTTTAGCAAATAAATATTTTTTGTCGATTGTAATGGTTATGGTTTATGCCGAATTCAAAAAATGGGAGATTCTCAGTTCAGTTGTATTTTCATGAAACTTGTTTATTTAGGTGACAACCTTAGAACTCCGACAACTGATGTGTTTTTTTTTTATTATTTGGACCGGTATCTTGCCGTTTGGCTCAATTTAAACTTGAAGAAAAATTTGCATTTCTTAGGCTAAATAGGGAATTCAATTACGTATTGGAATTAGGTTTTATTAAAAAAAAAATCATGTCCTTTTTTGTAGTCAAAATAATCACATGCCTATTCACTGGATGACCTACTGTGATATGTCTAAGTCAAGATCGAGCCCTGCTAAAGGCCAGCGTTGGTCGAATTTGGACAACAAACTAATTGCTTTGATAACTATTCTCGTGTTGGTCACTTATCTATCTGTCTACTACTTACATAATAATCTGTCGATTTGTTTATTTTTTAATTACATTCTTTATTGTTTTTATTATTACTTTATTTTTTATTATACATATATCTACCAGTCTAATTGGAATGGATTAGAACTTGTTTTTTTCCGACTTAATAAATAAAGCTTTACGGCTATTTGTATTTTGTTCAAAAATAAAAGAATATTTGACATAAACTGAATTATCATTTAGCAACGATTTGTTACATTTTCACCCCATTGACTTCTCGCTCTTGGATTCCATCCGCGATAACATCAATAGCTTTATAACATTGTTAGATCGAGTACGAAGTAAAACGGCGTGAATGGTTGTTATGTTCTATCACTGCAGTAACGTACAATGGTTTGAATTGCAATTTTTATACAATATAAGTACCATCAGCCATACACATATAAGCGAGACGAACATCTTAGTATCTTTACTGGCTACACTTGTACCAACGAACTTAGACAGGATTTTAGTCTTGATTGAAATTGTACATGGATGTCCTTAGGATTAAACACTCGTATGCACGATTCTTAAATAAAAACAGTTCGCCTCATAAACCTGGAGCAACAAACGAGAATGACCTTAACTTTATTGTGTATGAATACTGTCGCTTACGGTCATCCGTAATCAACTCTGTACAGAACAGACAGAAATCTTACACAAAGCTTATCAAAGATGGGTTGACCGAAGATCAAAAATGCTTCTAAAGACTAAGATGGTTGCATCATGTGTAAATGAGTCGAGCGCTGCTTTAAAATAATAAAAAAAACTTATTTTACAGCCATATTATTTTTATCAAAATCGTAATTCTAACAAGTCTGTGTTAGATATCTGTTTCAATTGGCATCACAATCGGAAGGCAATCTTGCGATGCGCCTTCTTCCGCACATAAATAATAATAATCGGACGACATTTATTCCGAACCGGAAGTTTGATAACGCTAGACACGGCTGTTTCTACTTAGTTACTAAATTAAGAACGATAGCGCTGCAGTGCTAAATAATACATTTGTATTTATATAACAACCGTTAGATAAATAAAATATCGCTGAAATTCAGCTTTTAAAATAATTGTAGATTTTTGAGCTCTTATACTTTTAAAATTCTTTTTACGTATTTCTGAGCCGTGACATAGTAGGTACTAATCTTATTATAACTTATTTGTTCTTCTAACTATGACCCCTTTCTATCTGACTAGACGCTTTGAACCGTACATTTTTGAAATACACCCTTTACCCGCATCATATCGAAATGTTAAGGTTTCTTAAAAAAAGAACTACTATAGCAGAATACGATAATGACGTATAAAGAAGATATAAACTAACATAATGACACGTGGGCAAATTCAATGGCTATTCGATTAATGTGCATTATTTGCAATTTCTTTGACAACCGCTGTACAAATGAACAATTGACACATAATATCATCAATGTTTGGTTTTGGATAAATAAAGACGTTTCGAATAATTTGCCACTTGACTAAACTCAAAGTAACGCCGCAGTAGTGATAGCCACTAGCAAATTTTCTATCTAGTGACCTTTAGTATTCTGAATTTACGCTGATACATTGCCAGCGGCGTGGCAATGACAATTCGACTATGCTAAATGTTATTAATTAATAAGCAGTTTTGTTGGCAATTAATGTAAGGTTTGAATTCTTATCGGATTGTCTTTGCGCGTATTTAGATTTACAAATACTAGTGAAAAGCCTAATCACAAATTAAGAGTTTAATTTGATAACCAATTTCTAAGAAACATGACTTATGCTTCTAAATTAAGTTTCTCCATAATCCTAGAAACTTTGTTAAAGAAAGTTTACTGTAGACTAAAGACTTTATGAGACTTGGAAGATCGATAATTTAACTTAGGGAAAGTTTTGCTTCTTATAGTTTTAAGTCCGTTGTTAACGAAGACATTACTAAATACTTTATGTTGTAAATAAGAACTACACTTAAAATATATCCTGGAAGTGTTTGCTTTTCGACTGAAATAATTTTTTTTTTACTTAAAATGACAATCAAGTTATAAAAGAAAATAATTTATTTTGGAAATAATAATGTTGTGGTTCGCATGGAAAATTGTCTTTTAATGTCTTTATTTTCTTTTGTTTCTTTAGTATTAATCTTGAAAATCCTTAAATTAATTTCCTACGATCTGAAGGCATCTACCCGGCGGAGCCTCGTAAACGGCCTTGTCGTCGCTCGCGCCTCTACAATCAGAGCTTATGCATAAATTTGAATTTTCAATTAAGAACACTTTGAAGAAAATTTTATTAGACATAAAGAGAAACCTTTGGTCTCTTTAGACGAAATACGAATGTATAAAAGAACAAGGCCACGCATGGAGTCGTGTTATGATGACTTTTTCTTTTACGTCATAATATTATTTTAGTGATTATTTTTTTTGTAGATTATCTTGAACTTATTATTATAATGTAATATAAAATATAGTTTACTAAATTTAAATAATATGTGATATACGTACATAGGTATCAACGTATCGAGGTTTAAATATACGTTGGTTTTTTTAAATTTAAGGTGCAATATCTTTATTTCATAGATTTTGAACAATTTATATTTATTATTACAAGAATAAAATATGGCTTTCTAGAAGTACATATAGGACATAGTTGCATAAAAAATGAAGAAAAAATTGAATATAAGTTTTTCATATTATTATATTTAAAAATTAAATATGGGTACGACAACTCCATGGACGTTTGTAGGCGATTCAAAGGCTGCACCCCAAAACGGCTGAATGGCGTTCGCGAGATATCTTAAATGAGTTTCGTTATCTCTAGCAAAAGAAAATGGGATTAATAGTTAACAGGAATCTGCAGGCGCTAAACATCCACTTCAGCGTTTAAATACTAATTTTGCGCTTTTTACTAATAAAACGTTTCTGAGCTTTCACTAAATTTAAAGTTGAAATACATTTCGTAATTTTAGAAATTGTGAGAGATTTTTAAAAATTGTAAATTAAATTAAACCTTGAGATAAAATTAATCAATTGTTTAATAATGTTTTGACTTCGTTTACGAAATGAACATGCAATCGCCTGACTGACCTTTTGTGTGTCTTTATTTAGAACAAGAACTGCCAGATGTAGAATACATGTCCATTACTAATTCTAAGAACAAAATTGGTACGTTTTGAAAAACAAAGTTTACATTAGCTTACTAACAAAAAATATACCGGAGCTCTACAATACAAAATATTGAAATCATTTATGAACTAAGGCTTAAGTTTAAACGACGACAAAGTATTCGATGCGATAAATATTAAGTAAGAAGTTTTCATTTCAAGGAAAAGAAATACCACTCGATCTGAAGGAGTCGGGAACAATAATAATAATCCAACCCACTAAGACACTGAACGGTAGTACTGAGTCTTGCAAGAGAGCAGGCTTTATGCAAAGGACTCCTGTCTATAAACCGACCATAAAGGGTCGCCGTACAAAGAATGCAAAGTGAGCTATGCCGTAAACTCGGCTGGCCTCGCAGTGGTGTCCTTTACGATAGATTTATATTCATGACACTATCTCCAGCGCGTAAAATTTCGGGCAATGGCGATTCAGAAGCAGGCATATGTAATTTTGTTTGAATAAGTAAAGAGGGAGGACAAAGGCTATTTGATCTCCTTTCTGTCTTCGAACTGGTAGGAATAAATAAAGTCGCCCGTGGACGGTTTTATGCGTTATTTCATAAATAGATTTTGGAGGATAGTGTGTTATGGGAATATTGATTTCCGCGGTCACGTACCATTGTTTTGGACTTGTATACGTTGTAAATATTATATTTTCATGTATTCGTATTGATTCAACATCGATTTATGACTAAGAAAAAAATCATGAGGTGTAAAACATCTTTTTAGTTATATAACATATGATTATCTCAAAGTTTTTCTATATTGCATACCTACAAACCCTCGTCTCCTACTAGACTTGTTGTCAAGAGATGTGTATATTATGCATTATAATATTAAAATCTTGTGCATAGTAGTTATTTCGTTATATTGTTTACGTAACCAAATCCTCCAAAGATAAAATCATAGACAATGTAGACATTCCTAAGAAACATCTTTTATTGTGCTTTAAAAATATTACGCGGTACGTTTTTAAGACATCATTAAACTCATTTCAATGACAGTTAAGCTTAAAGAAAAATATTCATAACATTGTGCCGTGAAATAATCAGTAGTGGTGCTGTCGTATATGGTTTCAGAATAAAACGACATTTTGCACATCGGTAGATGTTTAACCTATAGAAAAGATTCCTCGCTCCACCATTTATTTATCAGTGAATGAAGATCGTTATTTTTACACCAAGCTTTTTCCGATGGTCTGCATTCCTATTTGTTATTTTTTTTAATATTACGAAGTGAAGAATAGGTTCACCCCTTTTCATAGGATTCAGGCGTCCGAGGGAACTTAGGGTGCAGGGTATTTTCTACAATGAGCAAGCAACTTGTCAACGAATGTTTTTTTTCATTAAAAATGGAATGTGAATGCATTAGACGCATTGGAATTTGTTATTTATCTTCGTATTTTAACATATAGTCATCAACCCATTACTGGCCCACTGTTGGGCACAGGTCATCTATTAGAATGAAAAAGATATTCCATGAAACTGGAAAAAAGTACGGAGCCGTAGACATCACATAGTGAGAACTTTATGTAGTAATGTAAACATAAACATGCTGTTTTTTTCACGATTTTTTATTTACACTGAGATGTTTGCCTTCTTATTACAATATATTAATGATTACTTTGAAATATTTAAATGAGTATACGTAAATTAAATCTTATTATTATATATGAGCATCAATATGAAATGAAATGAAATGAAATGAAATTTGTTTTTTTACCTTTATTATTATATTGTTATTCATTGATTAAGGGATTAAAGGTAAGTTTGCCCACGGCCATCTTTACGCTTAGGTCGATAGTACAATATAATATAATAATCCAACATTGTCTAATTTAGCTCTTTTAAATGTCTTTAAATACCCCGTGAGGGTGGAATTTTCAAAATTCCTTATATAAGAGATAATTTCGGTATATAAAATTTTATTTGTAAAATTTACGCTTCAGGATCTTTTTTGTATAAATAGATTTACTTATATCGTGTTAAATTTAAACACGCGGAAGGGATTGAATTAAAATATGTATGAACTTGTGTAGTAAAAAGAGATACCTTTCAAACTTAGATAACTTTACATAGATAGATATAGTACAGTTTTGTTTCCAAAGCAATTTCCGCCAGTTTTACGAGTGGTCAGGTCGTTCTTTACTATTACTGGAAACGCCATCCGGTTTCGTCTGGGTAATAAAAAACTGGGTGTTATTTCAAGTGGAAGGTTTAACCCGGAGTAGCAAAAATTAATGGCCGAACGTTAACACCTTAGGGATAAGGTTTTATAGTCTAACAAACCTACCAATAAAGTTTTTTCTCGTTTAACTAACTTCTAGCACGATCACGTTAATAACACTTTTTTCATTTGGTTGATTGATGAATATATCTATTATTAAGAAGTAAGAAATAGGTAACAGAAGCAGTACTAAAATTATTTCAATAGATGACACTGGGTGTTGGTCGTAGTCCAAAGATTTTTTAATGAAATTAAAATCATAAGTAAAAAAGGTTACTATGTCCGTATAACTAAATTCCTAAATCTTAGATTATCTCAATTGAACAGCTAGTATTTGTATTAACACAGCAAAGAAACACATAAATTAACTTAAACTTAGAAACACGACATATGTTATATATTCTTTTCAAAAGAGATTTAAAGCTTTTAATGTTAAAAGAACCAAGAATTACAATGTTGAGAGAGGATTTAATTCGCACAGCACTCGTTGTATTTTCTCTGAAAATATGTTTTAGTAGATACAATACCACGTACTTGTGACAGTTGACAATTCAAGGTTTTAGTTAGACACGTAAAGCGGGCGAAGAATAAATTTCTTTGTAGCTGAAAACATTTTTGTTATATTTTATGTACCTACTATGAAAGTTTAAATTATGTTGTCACAATTATTTTACCTGCAGGCATATTTGTATTTAATAGTCCGAGCTAAATAAGATCAACTTCTTGTATTTTTTTGTTATGTGAGAAGAGTAGCAAACGACCTGATGTTAAGTAGCCGCTGTCCATAGACTTCCGGACAGGACGGACGCACAGACATACAAGCACAAACACGACAGGAATGCTATCTGAGCTCGAACGTATCTACGTTGCTCCTGAGGACTAAGATGGTCGCCTCGCTTCAAAGTGTAGCCGGCAACCGCTCCTCTCCAACCGAAACACAGGTAATGCTTTACGGATTATGAGGACGGCGGTAGCACCTGCCCGGTCGAACTATAGTTCTCCCACCCTCAAAATTATTGTATAAAGATTAAGAGTGTGTGCATAGGTGTTTATTTTAAAAATCCATTTAATTTGAGTGACGTGACGTTATCATCAGGGTTATATTGTACTAGGTTAGAGGGTTGAATCTCAGTCAGTTGTTCTGAGTCAGTGATTTTGTTTTTTTTTTCATTTTCATGTTATAGTACCTACGTAGCCAGTCTGAGCGTAGAAAGCGTTATAGTATTTTTTTTATTATTTATTCTTAATTTAGAAAACTTACTTTGTTTGCTTAGTCTAACTTAATTCTGTATATATTTGTAACTGACACTACTATCCTACGAATAATTAAGTACTGTCATACAATTGGCATCAGCATGATCAGCAATGTTACATTATTCAGATACTTTGCGAGAGTGGTAGGTGGCAGCGCCCTAACCAATTACTAAAACGTGCCTTTGGAAAACATTCTCCCGGCATGTAATTAATAGGGAGAGGTGCAATAAATGGATTTAATTAAAGATGCAGCCCTAATCAGTAATTCGCAGCATTATGGGTACGCAAGATGTAGCCCCAGCTTTAAATAACGAAGAGGAAAAAAGGTACTGTATGTTTTATTAATCGAATACTTTTGATTTAATTAGGAGTTTCTAGCTAAGCTTTGCTTACTTTTTGACATTGTTATATCAAATATTTTAATGGTATAAAAATAGGTAATAAATAATGTTACAGAACAATCAAACAAAATATAACAGACTTCAAAGAAATTGAATACCTGTTTTGAACCCATGAGGAGACTAATTTCTTTCAAATATATTTGTAATTTGTGTCTTTATATTAAAATATTAATATGTAACTCGAATTTAACCTTAAAACTTAAAAAAAATAGATCCTTACATTTTTGATTCAATATTTTTATTTTACTTTATTGGGTGGTACTTTCTCCTCAAATATGAACAAGCTTGAAACTGACACAAACAATTATAAGTAACGCAGAAGTATAAACATATGGCGATGGTAATCGTTACATCTCTGGACAATCTATAATATATTTCCTTCGCCGAATTCTGTATTTTTAATCTTATTTGTACGCAATCTCATGTAAATGAAATGTAAATAACTGCACGTTTGTACAAACCTAACTGTCTTTAAATCGTGGTTGTCGCATACTAAGCTAATAAACATGAAATATAAACTGTTACGTGTCTCTTGTTTTCAACAATTGAATTTTGCATTAAATTACTATTAAACTGACAACTGTTTTCACGCCGAAACAATCAAATGAGAGTTCGTTAACGCGCTTAGCAATAATCCTTTCATACGGCGAATTAAAATTTGCTATTCACATGAGTAGTGAAAATGAGAGCCGACCACAAATCTACGCTGCAAATGAAATCTTTGCCAAAATTGGTTAACCATTAATTTGCGAATTGTTTTTCAATCTTTGATATTTAGTCAGGGCACACATTATTTTAATTAGCTGGTAATTAATTGCAAATGACAGACGGCAAAGCTTGTGTTCAATGCTTTAATTTTAAACCGAGTCCACGTGTAGTGCGTACTTATAAATGCAATTATGTAATGTTAAAATTTGAAATTGCATTTTGTCATGTAGCGTTCCTCGCGATAAGATATTTTAACGTGAATATCTTTAAATTTGCTTCTATAATTGGATCAATAAATTTGTTTGTATTTCAACCATGCATCCAGGCATAAGTTATTCTGGGAGATCGCTACTTGAGCAAAAAGTTCGCTTATTACATGCAATCGTACAATTTATTTATTAACAGTGCTGTTGTAAAGGTGTGCAATAAACTGTGTACTTTAAATTTATATTTCATATTCAAGCTTATTTTCTATTACATATTTCATTGAGTTATTAATGATACATTTTCCAAAACAAACTTTTGTTATAACATTTTAAAAACAGTATTAAAACTGGCATATATGTACTTCTTAATGTGCTTATTAAAACATGGAAATGTTTGAAAAAATGTTATTATAGTATGGAATCTGTAGATAATCATTTCATGTGGACTTGGTGTTCCGTAATAAATAATCTTGTAATTATTATGTATTTAAATGTTTAATGTACTAGTGTAATACTCTGTGAGTACACTCTAGGTACATAATGAATGATTACGTACGTAAATAGTTTCAGTTTTCAGTTTAAGCCAGATATAGAGAAAAATATTTACAGATCTCAAATTAGAAATCGATGTGATACAACTAGAAGCTCTCTCACGATTGGTTCTATTTAAGTTTCCTAATTGACAAGCTTATTTTAGTCTATCTACTCGGGTTCGTAGAGGACGGTCCACATGATATGTAGGTTGTAGTCAATTCAGCCAAGCAATGGACTTTAAAAGTTTACTTTTGATCCGTGTCCTATGTGAAATATTAGTGTTTTGAAGGTTTTTATTCATTTTTGACATTCAACAGTGTGCTATGTCTTGTTATATTACTGTGTTCTAGTTTTCTGGATGTTTTTAAGTCGCTTAGGGAGGCGGTCTAGCTTAATAATGCATATGTTAGTCAGTGTTAGTTAGTAACAGTTAGTCAATAGGATTTACGCGGAGCTTAGGTAGGACCCCTGTTAATTTTGGTGTACGTAAAGTACGACGAGGGTGCAGTTACATAAAATGTATGATAGATAATGGGTACAATTTATTGTCTTTCTACCTCCTAAAGACTTCTTATATCCATATTCTTCTATTCTGCTACGTACGGCTTAGCCGACAAACGGAAATATTTAAAATTTATTAAATAGAAAATAAAATAGTTAATTACGTATAAACCTAAGATAATTTCAAAAGTTAACTCTTTCAACAGTTTTAAAGTAACTTACCTAGTTAAAGACTCTCAACTCATATCAAAGTCACGTCTCGAATTGAAATATTTCACAAAACCGTGAGTCAAATTTATACAACGAACATATTAAGAGGTGTGCGAATAAACACAATTGCACCTAATATAATAACTTGATTAATTTTCCACTTTGTTTCAATTTACACTATGTAAATAATGTTATAGTGAAGCAGTGCGTATAGATGTGCGCAGAATATATTGTAAACGATTGATAAATTAAGCAACCTCAGACGCGGTTGGGAACTGAATGGGTGACTGTTAGTGCCAATTTTTTTGTGTGCTTCCATGATTAAGATAATTTTAATAAAGTAACAACAACATTGTGGTTCATGAATAATACTAAAATACTAAATAAAATTTAAATATAATAAAGGCATTTTAATTTATGATGACTTCCACTTAAATATCATTTTTTTAATACAACACTTTTCGGGAAACAAAACAATGTGGTATAAAGGTGGTAGAGCCGTTACAGCTCGCCCGGGGCGGAACCACCGCCATCTTCATAACCCGCCGTAAAGCAACATGTTCTTCATGTATTGTGTTTCGGTTGGGAAGGTGTGGTTGCCGGATACACATT
>DWON01002161.1:0-21541 GCA_018251015.1 Phocides pigmalion okeechobee
CGCCTCCAATAATGTATATCCGGCAACCACACCTCCCCAACCGAAACACAATACATGAAGAACGTGTTGCTTTACGGTGGGTTATGAGGGTGGCGGTGGTGCCGCCCCGGGCGAGCTCTAACGCTTTTTGTTTTAAAGTAAAACGACATGTGTTCATAGAAATGTGTATGGTTTACGGGCACGCACAAGTGCTGTTTTAACGAAAACGTCTGTATATTCGTAGATGCTATACGGATGTCAAATAAACATTTCTGTGAATTGTCGGCGCATCTCCAGTCTAGAGAAACAGCTCCAGTTTAGTGCCGCCTCCTGCAACGCTGATTCGATATAATATATGGGCGCCGCAGTTAAAGGCATATTTCTTATAACCTTACCTATAAATGTTAGATGTTTTTATAACCAAGTAACCGTTACTTGTTATGGCATTACTCAATATTGTTACGCACTATAGGCCACAAAAATATTCAAAATCTTTTTTATTGTAAAAATTCAAATTTTGTCGTTCACATATCCTAATCAACCATTAAAAACAAAATAAAAATATATTTCTAACAGTGTATAACACCTATTTATCAGTTTTAAAATTACGGAGCAATTATACAAGAAGTGATTTTGAAAACTTTAAATGGCTCTCCTGTAAAATTAAGTCTATTCGCGTTGTGGCCCTTTTGTTTCGAAGTAGCGATATGTGTACAAGTCGAATGCTCGGTACACCAAGGAATACGCATCAATTGTATTTCCCGTAATAAGTTATTTACACTTAAAAGTTCCACCAAAACAATCTACAGGATGTCCGTGCCCATTCGGGATGATGTCAAGATCACTGGCCGCAACCCCACGTTGAATAGCGATTGCAATTTTCTACGCGAAATATGAACCGCTCTTGTCACCAGCTGCTTCCAATATAGCTGTGATTAATTGTTTGAAAATTTTCATGGCACTCGAATCCCAAACCATTTTCTTAGTTAGGTCCTAATCGTTGTAAAGATGCTATATTACAATTAGTATACACTCAATACCTATTGTTTTATGTTTATTTTTTTAAGCAAGAAGAGCAGCAAATGAGCATGCAAACCACCTGATGTTAAGCAGTTGCAGCCCATAGAAATCTACGTACAACCACAAACACGAATTAAATCCCATCAGAGCTCGAACGTAGATTCGTTGCTACTTCTGAGGGCTAAGATGGTCGCCTCGCTTTAAAGTGTAGCCGGCAACCGCACCTCTCCAACCGAAACACAAGTAATACTTTACGGTGGATTAAGAGGACAGCGGTGGCACCTCCCCGATAGATCTATAGTTCTCCCACCTTTAAACGGTGTATATAACGGTATTACGGTAAGCGTACCATAAAATTTAATTACCACTAGCTGTGCCCACGACTTCGTCGGTGATTATTGAATGAAATTGAAATAACTTCTTTGTTTGTTAACCGACTTCAATGAAAAAGATGTTAAGTGAAGCTCAACTCAATATAAACCTGAAAACTTCATTCAAATCGGATGAGCCGTTTCTGATATTAGCTTGCACAATCATACAGACAAAAGTAAACAGGCAAAATGAAAAACATTGTTTTGGTTTCTCTTGCGTATATAAAGGCACCCCATTATGAATTTTGAAATATGTATAATTGGTATGTACATACAGCGATAAGTTACAGTTTTATTATATGTGTAGATAAAACAAGGCTTTCAAAGTGAAAGTCAAGACATAGCAACCCGTGCACATCTACATCCAATCTCAAACAGACTAGAAAACTCCTGAGGACTAAAAGTCTCGCTTGAAAGTAATCAGTAACTGCACCTTCTTATCTGATGTACGAGAATAACTTCACGGCGGATTGTAAAAGCGATGGTGGTACTCCCCCGGTCGAACTAGTTATCTAATTGTACATTGAATGTAATATTGTCGAAGAACACTGCCTATTTCATGAAAATCCTCTGGTTTGGCCCCTGAACCTAGTGGTCACACAATAGATCCGTGACACATCGTAGTTCAACACGTAATTGTCGATATGTAAGATTAAAATCGATAAAATTATTCACTAAATTATTTACTATATTATAATTATAATTACTGAAAATTTTTTTGCACATTTTTATCTGTAAGACGTCAGAAAACCGTCATGCAAAAATCTTATTGATTTGTATTATGTAGCAAAAAATCCGTTCTTCAAATCTACCGCCGTAGGCTCAAGCCTACTCAGTCTACTGGTAAATCCGCTGATACAGGCACGAGTTAGATCTGTCTGCACATTATCTATTAGTATATATTTACAAATATGTATATTTATCAGTTGTCTGTCTATCAGTTGTTACTATAGTTCATACTATAAATAAAAGACATATTTATATTAAAAAAAACATTCATGCCTTTTTATATAAATTTGCCAAACGAAAAGGCAGACGAACCACTAGATGGAAAGCAGTCACCGTCGCCTATGGACACTTGTAATATCAGAGGAGTCGTCAACATCGCCGCTTTTGAGGGAGAGATCTCTTTGCATCTTTTATGAAGAGGTCCATGTCATAGCGAACGAAAGAAAACGGAGATACCCTACATCTATTCTACTACTCTTACCCAATGATACTATCGTGGAGAAGATGGGTTGGGATTATTCGGGCCTCGATTTTCATAGCGTTCAGGTAATACCTCAGGAACTCTGTGAAGTTTTAAAGGTGGGAGAACTACAGTTCGACCGGGGAGGTAAAACCGCCGCCCGCATAACTCGCTGTAAAGCGTTACTTGTGTTTCGGTTGGAGAGGTGCGATTGCCGGCTACACTTTGAAGCGAGGCGACCATCTTGGTCCTCAGGAATAGCAATGTATCTATGTACGTTCGAGGTCAGATAGAATTTCGGTCATATTTGTGGTTGTACATGGATGTCTATTGGCTGCGACTACTTAACATCAGGTGGTTTTCATGCTCGTTTGCTACTCTTCTCACATAATAAAAGATATTCATTTATTAGCGGTAACTAGCTTTGTCCGTGAAATATAAGTAAATGTGCCTGCTATAAACAGTATAGCAATACGCAGTTTAATGAATATTGCTAAAAAGGTTACCTTAATTTTTATTGTTTTTGGTCATTGTTCAGGTCCAAGATAATTTAATATAAATATATTTTTTTAATAATTATTTTTTATTCAACTCTTATTGTAAGTTACATAATTATGTACGGGGCAAGTCTCCCTTTAAGCACTAAGTACCTGTAGTAGGAGCCTCCGCTCTTCTTAAATTTACAAGCAAAGTTATAAAATTTTAAAAGAAAAAAGAAAACAAATAGGTAGGTAACTAGTTATGAGTAACTGTGTGTGTGTGTGTGTGTGTGTGTATGTGTGTGTGTTTGAGAGAGAGTGTAGATTATTATTATTTCATTGTTTTATTAATGATTCCACCTCGTCATAGGTAAGTGGTAGTAAATTGTGGTAGTGGTAGTAAAGTGGTTTCCTTATTACAGCTTTACACTCGAAATATGACATTGTGTATATTGCTAGATCTTTATTAATTCTATTGTATAATTTGGCTGCACGTTGATTATACTGTACTGTGGCAAATATAGTGTTAGTTCTGGGAACTTCTGCTACTAAATCTTTCCTCCGCATTTGTAAGTAATTTGGACTGTATGACAGGGATTTATGTTTCTTTAAAATTACTTGCTGTATATAAATTTTCCGAACAGATAATAATTGACTTAAATGGTATAGACTTACTGTAGGATATGTTCTATTTTTAAAATACATGGTTTTAATTAACCCACGCTGAGCACGCTCTACATGAATGAGTTTACTTTTTCCCGCACCCCCCCAGACTGATATGCAGTACCCCAGGACTGATTGTACCAACGCCATATAGATGTCGTTCAATAGTTTATTTTGCGAGAGTTCAGTGAATGATTTCCTTGGCACAATATGCCTTAAGGTACGAAATAGCCAATTTAATTTCGCAATTCTATTAGTTACATCTTCAATATGAATATTCCAAGTCAATCTCTGATCTATTCTAACTCCTAAATATTTAGTATGTGGTACTTTCTTTAAAGTTGGGCAATTAATTGATGGACAATTTTTTATATTAACACATGTATGAATTCGTATATGAAAATCTTCAGAGGGTTGGGTGCGATTTGAAATACTGAAACAAACATAATTGGTTTTAGTTGTATTAAGAGTGAGTTTATTCGAATTTAGCCATTTAGTTACAAGGGCCATTCCACTTTCTGCTCTTTCTTTAACTTCTGGCCATGTTTTACCTCTAAAGATAACAGCTGTGTCATCAGCGTATGATATTATTTGTGCATTTTCGATCTTTAAATTGCATAAGTCGTTAATATACAGTAAGAATAGGGACGGTCCCAAGACACTGCCCTGGGGCACACCGTACGTTATATTTGCATCCTCACTAATGCTCCGATCTAGTTTTACACATTGTGTTCTATGAGACAGGTAGCCTGTGAATAGTTTGAGTGGAATCCCTCTGATTCCGACCTTTTCCAGTTTATATATAAGAAGTGGGACAGAGACAGTGTCAAAAGCTTTCATAACATCAAGGTACACAATTAAATATTTTTGCCCCTTATCTAACTAATCAGTTATCAGTGCCCTGCCTGAACCCATACTGGTATGGTGATAGTAGGTCGAATTGATTAAAGTATTTTAGAAGTCTGATATTAATTAACTTTTCTAGAATTTTAAATAAAGCTGGTAGTATCGATATGAGTCTATAATTACTAATATTGTCCCTATTACCCTCCCTTATATATCGGAATTATAATAGATTTTTTTAACTGTTCAGGGAAAACTCCCTTTTCAAGGCATAGATTTGAGAGGTGAGTAATTACAGGAATTACTTCACTTTTAGCAAGCTTTAAGAATCTAGTAGATATCCCATCCCACCCTGGAGCGCTATCAGTTTTAAGGCTCATTAATATACGCATATTTATCATCAGTGTCTGTATTTAATAGTACAAATGAATTTGACCGTGCAGGCAAAAAATTATTGATATACCTACTTGAATTAATTTGCTGTGCTAAGTTTTTTCCAATATTGATAAAATAGTTATTTATATAGTTAATTGATTGTGAGGGGGATGACTTTATATTTAATAATTCAAGGTTTTCATTTTGAGATTTATTGCAGTAGGTTACATTCTTAATATTTTTCCAGAGCTTTTTGTTATTTGACATTGATTTAGCAAGTAATTCCCTTTCATATTTTCGCTTTAGTTGTTTTATGAGATTGTTGCAAAAGGTTCGATACCTTTTATAAGTAATATTTAGAAGTAACACCACGTTTGATTAACGCGGCCGCTGACAAGAAGGCTGGTTCATATCTCGCGCAGAGAATTGTGATTTCTATTCAACGCGGGAATGCATCTAGTGTTCTTGGAACCATGCCGCATGGGCACGGAGTTTCTTTAGATTGTTTAGGTTAGGCTTTTATTATATTTAGTTTTAAGATTTTCAAATAATTGAATAAAATTAATTTGTTACAAATACTTTTTAGTCAAAAAAAGTATATTTTTTATGTTTGTTTAAATTTCAATAATATAACTAAAAAGTAGATTGAAGTACCAGGCATGCATAGCGTCGAAGACTACGCCGCATGGTGGAACGTTACGTATGCGATTAGACTAATCTTACGTTAGGTTTTGTTCGTTTTTCCTCTCCGCCTCTACGTAGGGATACGTTCAACATTAATTAGTTCCACTACGGACCGGGTTTTACGTAAGAAAAACGCAAATCCGAGCGCATTTGTACGGTCTTTTTGTATATCAGAAATAGGAATGTTTACGTATTTGTAAGCTGTTCGGAGAGGAATGGCACGGAATATTCCCTTACATACGTTTGCTGGAGCAAAATATTTTTCTCCATCCCACGTAGCTATGTTATATGTTAAAGAAATTCTCACTACAAAAATTTTTACAATTTTAAAAAGGTAGACATTCGTCTATGATGCCATGACTGAAAATTAATTCTACCTTATAACAGCAGCATGTCCCGATGTCATGTTTTGGAAAGAGACATATTAAAATGCAAGAATTCTTACAATTTTGAAAGAGGAGACATTCGCCTGAGATTTTATGATTGACACTCTACCTTATGGCAGCAGTATGACCCCAATGACATGTTATACATAGTGACATGTTAATACGTAAGAATAAGAAGAAGAAGAAAGGACGGCCATTCGCCTCAGATGGCATGACTGTCTCTCAATTCTGCCTTATAGCAGCATGTACCGAAGTCATGTTCTGTTAACATAACTATGTTAACATAAGATAAATTAACTTTCAGATGTTTTTTTTAAGTAAAAAGAGTAAGAAACAAGTAAGCGGGCTGATGTCAAATAGTTACTGGGGTCCATGGAGCCACATAGAACTTGAAACAGGGCTGAAGCCTTGTCTAAAGTACGTAGATGCATTGCTACTTTTGAGGACTAAGACGGTCGCTTCAAATGTAACCTCTTCACTTTTTTCTTTACAAATGTACCTTTATACGTATAATAATCCGCTCCTACTACGTAGTAAGAGCGGATTATTACAAAGTAGTTGTAACTTAATGAAACGCCACAGTTTCCCTCCGCCACCGCAGTTTAGCTGTGACCACGAGCCATTCAACTGGTACAAAATAACAACGATTAAAATATTCGTTAATCGTGAGTACCCATTATAAAGTAAAAAGTATAAATTCTGTGGTAATATTAGTTTAAAATCGTATCAAAGTTTGAACAAAAATACCGTACCAAACCGTAATTCATGAACGTAACCTGTCATGAATCCCGTAATAACTATTTCTCGTGTGACATCTAACTAGGCTAGATCTAAAAAAAGAGGTACAGTGAATTAGAATGAAAGAGCTCCCTCCGCCCGGGGTACCAGGATGACATAACCATTGCGGTAGTTAATTAGCAACGCAGGGCGCGGCGAGACAGGCGCGGGCGCGGGCGCGCCGTTTAGAGGAAATTGTCGTTTTTATATGGCTTCCCCCTCGCCCCCACGGCCCTCGAACATTCGAATAATGAAACAACATACTCACTCACATCTTATAAGCACATGTCACCCTGGTAATAAAGAGAAATTAATATCGCGCGTTACAATCAACCCCCTGACCGTTTGGGTGGAATATGGCTGACTTGATAGTCTTATAAAGCCTAGCTGACCCCGTACAACGTAATGTTACCACGTAATGTTGAGGCGTTACCAAACAATCCTATTCTTAGTACATTAAGGCTTTGCAGCCGCTAATTTTGTTCGTTTCGCCCCTAATGTTATTGTGAATTTGGCAAAGGAACATTTTTGCAAATATTTCGTTTACTTTAGTGCCTAGTAAACAGAATTCATTTGCGCAAATACACAGCCAAGTTGAAATTGTTTTTTTCATTCAAATTTAAAAATGCGCAACCTTTTAACTAATACCAATCGACTCTTAGATTGCGGTAGAACGATATGTCAGCCGGGTAGGTACCATCGCTACTCTTACAATTCGTTGTAAAGTAATTCTTGAATTTCAGTGGATGAGGTGTGGTTGCTAGATACATTTGTAAGTAAAACAACCGTCTCAATTCCCGGAAAGAACAACCTATCTACATACGAGCTCATTTTCATTCCTTTTTTAGGGTTCGATGTGAATTTTCATGATTGCAGCGACCACATATATCAGGTGGCCTGCACTCTCTTTTGCTACTCTATAACATAAAAGAGTAGGAGTATTTATAATACTCTACAATATCTCGTTAACGAAATCAGACCAAAAATAACGGGTACTGACGATTAACGCTTTTTGATTGCCGATATTTTTAATCAGTTGCATTTTTTTTATTATGAAAGAGTAAGAAACGAGCGTGCAGCCACCTGATGTTAAGTGGTCACTGCAGCCCATGGGCAACCACGTCCAATCCTCTTCCAACAGCGTCTATCCTTAAATAGAACTTCTTTTCTATTTAAGGATGGACGTGGATGCATTCCTACTCTTGAGGACTAAGATGGTTCCACCAATAATGTGTATCCGGCAACCACACCTCCCCAACCGAAACACAATACATGAAGAACATGTTCCTTTACGGCAGATTATAAGGGTGGCGGTGGTGCCGCCCCGGGCGATCTCTAACGGCTTTATCACCTTTTAAAATGCATGGCTTGTGATCAAGGCGAAACCTGAGAAAGAGAAATAGTTTCGCCGTGACCATGAGCCATATAACTGTTTCGAAATATCTGCAATTTAAAATCGTTAATGAATGAAAATGAACATACTGGACTACATCAGAACTCTGCTTCGCCGTAATCGGATATTCGGTAATAATAACTAACATTTGTAACAACTTTTTTGTCACTATAGAAAATAAGATAAAGAAATCGTTATGGCTAATCTATTTAAGAGTCGCATCGCCCCCTGATGGTCCCCTATACGAAGCTAATGAGACTATTAGTGCATTCTGTTCGCATCCGGCGCCCTAATCCTAATATAAACCTCTGGGAATTCAGCTTCTAAGAATAAATATAATTATTTAGTGTTCAAATACACAATAATGAAAGATAAGTTGGCAGGACATGCATGTTTCTATCAGAGAATTTTTAAGGCCTGTAGTACAGACACTATACACAAATTTTAAATTTGTCAAACAAAAAAGACAAAGATTTCCTTTTATTTAGAAATAATGAACATCTTAAAACAAATTATAATTAAAGTCTAACGTAAACAATCAAAAGGGAATCCATGCTCATGCGGCATGGTTCCATGAACACTAGTTGCATGGTCGCGTTGAATAACAATCGCAATTCTCTGCGTGAGATATGACCCAGCCCTCCTGTCACCGGCGACGTCAATCAAACATGGGGCTAACTGTTTGAAAAAAAATACACTTAGACTCTACAGTAATTATCAAAATTACGTTATAAACAGTATAATTATTACGTTATAAACAGTATAATTCATTAAACTCGATATCAGAGCAACTCAAAATACCCAAACATATTTAATTTTAATCATTTTATTTTTATGAATTAATAATACCAGCGATATTGAAAGCTATGTTTGATTTCAAAACTTGAAAAACTATTCAAACTGTTTTTAAAAGGATCGTCGGTCATTAATGTCGACCTGATAAAAAATCTTTAATTAAATTCTACATTTAATAGTGGATAAAAACTGTCAGTATTTTGTCTCTATAAAAAATTCTATATTTTTTGTAGGCAATATAATTTTGGGTAAATACTTTCTTTGGTAACTTATTAAAATATTACCCTGTTACGAGATGGATAGTAAAGATTACACTTTTTGGTTGAGCTCAATTATCGTAAAAAGTTATAAGGCACGTCATTCGAACCTTAAATAGCTTTTAAGATTCATCAAAACGATTACTATTTGAGTGATTTGATTATTACTTGGCTTGTGAGCATCGCCAACGCCAATCGCCAACTTTTACTGGCGTGATTTCGTCACAGTCCCACTAATCGTGCAAAGACATCGCCAAACATTGTATCCAAGTACCAGGGTGACATAACCACATCAGATATAGCGCCGTGCCGGCATAATGCGACCGCCGCCGCCGGCCCCGCTCGTAACAGTCTAGCGAAGCTAAAACCGGGCGATTCGGTTTTATACACACCCCCTATAAAAGGAAAAGGACCGGGTATGGTCCCGGGATAAGTGGGGGCCTGTATCTTTATATCTGCCCCCCTCACCCTCTAGGGCATTATGACCGGGGGGTTCTTTGGACAGCTAAAAGAAATATCCGGTTCCTTACCCCGCTAGCAGCGGGTAGTAATTCCTTTTCCCGTATTACTTAGCTTATTTACGTAGATGTTTTCACACCTCTTTTCCAGCGCTCGTGAATCGCTGCCTACATACGGGCTCGTATTTTTTTTAATTAAACGAAGGGTAGCAAACAGGATACGAATTAAAATGCCAAGTGTTCTATACAATGCTGGGCCACGTTCGCGGTTTTTGTGTAGAAAATAGTGACGTGAAAATTTAATTTTACTGTACATTTTTTAGCTCTGAGTAGTTTTGGTTACGCTGGCTTTTTAACGACATTCTCAGGTTGGGAACCGTGAGAGGGTTATCTTTTTGAATACAATCACGCACGAATAGTAATGGCAAAATTATATATACAAGCTCAAACAACATATCGCTGCCAGTTTTTAATGTTTAAGGTATAGCAGATTTACTTCTTCCAAGCGTTTTATCTTAATCGTCAAAAATTAGGTGCATGAGTTCTATAATAATTATTAGCTTAAAACTATCGGGAATCGACTCCATGAGGAAGCCTATTCCATATAAAATTAGTTACAGATCTCCATGGGCGACATCTGTAACTAATTTTATATGGAATATAGTGGGTTGTATACTCATGTATATTTACCATTAGGCAAAACACATGATGCATTTAGCGATGTGTAAACTACGGTTCGATCGGGTGGGTACCACCGCCAAACTCATTTCTTGCGTAAAGCTCACCTGCTTTTTGATACATTGTTGTCGGCTCACTTACAAATAGGAATTTAAATTAGTTCTCATCAGTAGGAACGCATCTGTGATCGACTTCAAGTAGGACTCTTGTTCTTTATAGAATCGGATACAGATGTCCATGGGCGGCAGGGACCACGTATTATCAGAGGGACTACATGTTCGTTTGCTTTTTCCATTTCCTAAAAAAAAGCTTAAATGGTGGTTTGGATTTTCTAAATGTTTTTAAATTTTACGTAGGTCCCTAACATGTCTTTGGACTCTACAAATTTTACCTAAAAGGCAACTAGGAAGACAGGTATATAGGCCAAACATATCAAAAGATTTTTACGAATTTCAAAAAACAATAGTCGTTTTAAATAAAGAGAAATTTAATCTTGTTTATATATACGTAATTCGTAGTACAAAAACAACTTTGTAATACGTAATAATGAATCTCTTTCTATCGGATTTATAAAAATAATTCCAGACAACTCCCAAGTTGCTATCATATATCGTATATCGGGAGCGTTCTGCGGGATTTTTGAGAAAAATCTTTAAAAACATTCGAGATAGAAATTAACGCGCCAGTATCAATTAGAGCGTTGATATAAAGAGAATATCTTTGCCCCTTCGCCCCGAGGGTAAGGCTTTATGTGCGATCATAAGTGAGGCGAAAAGCGGTAGCGATTTCTTGAGATATTTGTTTGTATGTAAGATAACATTGTGTGTATGAGATTTATGAGGAAAGACTTAGCAACTACATACATATAAATACATTAAATATTTTGTATATCAATGATTTCTCTTATTAATAAAATTGACAAAATGTGTAGTGAATTCAACACAACAAAATGATGTTAAATTCATCATTAATAAACAAAAATATATAAGTCGTCAGTGTTTATGTCGTAATACAACAACAAAAAGCGTGAAAAACATATTTAAATACAAAAAAAATACGTATGAATGAAAAATGTTAATGTCTTTAAAACCTGTACGTAAAAGAGACAAAAATAATGTTACACGCTTTCCCAATGGTCATATTTTATTGACAGTGCATAGTATGTTGGTCTAAGTAACAATCATGTGTGTATGTTATGTTACAAACACTTCTAATGCTCACATTGTATCCACTCTGTAGTATGTTATATCTCTCTGTATACCCGTATTACGGTGTATAGTATATATCGTGAATTATAAATCGCTCCCGCTCTCTTACCCACCATGCCCAAGTCCTTAAGCTTTTAAGGGGAGAATCGATTTGTGATTTTTTATTCTCGCAGCGTGTTGCAGATATTTAGCAAAAAATCTCATATCGCATTAGCAAGATGAGCAAATATTGGATATCTTTGATTTAGAAAAACAGCTTTTGCTAGACTTTGTCTCATTAGTGTCTTTAGCTATATTTTTACAACACTGCTGTGTGTCGACACAGTGCGCTTACGACTTTACACAACTGTGTTGTACGTACAAAGGTGCATGGATTACGGGCGAACACAAGTGCTGTGTTCACGTCAGCGCTGCAAGACTGCGAGCGGACGTTATGTCTGCGTTTTGTGGATGCTACACTGTGTATCTATGTTAACTAGAAAACAAGACGATGTCGCTTATTAGTGACTACTATCGCCCACGACTCCGCCCTCATTTGTACTTCCATTTTTACTTCAGTTACTGAAGTCGTCTGTTCAAAGTTTTAACGGTTATTATATTTATTTTCTCATTTTTTCTGTTACATAAAGCAATTTGATAATGAAAAATATAAACAATCTATTTTAGTCAATACTAGCACCCGGCTCAGCTTGGCTCGAGTAGTAGAGTTTATATTTACTTTTTTTTTTTTTCACTGCTGGATGCATATCCAGTCAGTACCTAGTTGCATAAACTACCTAGTAGAAACATGTATTTCGACCGACGACTAAATTACAATATTGAATTTAACTATTTAATTTCTCGCCTAATTTATAAAAAAAACGTAACTTATAATGCAACAAAATCTTCCTCAGGAATCGCTCTCTCCTTGGAAAGTGTGAGAAAATTTGTCGAGTACTTTTCGAGTTCATCGCGAACAGACAGACAGATGCGACGGGAGACTTTGTTTTTCTTAATATTTACAGTTTTTGTCGTATTCATGTTTTGTATATATTGCACTTAAATATTTTATTAAATAATTTTAACGTTTGCATAGCTCGGAATCAAATCAAGGACCTTGCATGCATGATCTATGCCATGCCATGGGCACGTACTTTTAGTCTTTGTCCACCCATGCGAATGCTATAGAATGCATGCCAAATTGCAATAATATCATGCTGAATGGGTTATCAATAATACATAACACATTTAATCTTTGTCCACCTCTGCTATGTCCACGGAACACATGCCAAATCGTATTAATATCATGCTAAATGGGTTGTCAATACAACATAATACACTTAATCTTTGTCCACTCATGCGACGACCGTGCATTACATGGCAAACTGCAATAATGTAATGCTGAATTGGTTGTCAATACTATATTATATATTTAGTCTTTGTACACCCATGCGATGGACACGTAACACATGCCATAATACAATATTATGCTAAATGGATTGTCAATACTAGGTACGTAATATAGTTAATGTTTGTCCAGCCATGCGATGGAGAAGTAATATGTCGCAAATCAAAATAGTATTATGCTAAATCGGTCGACATTAATATACAATATATTTAAACTTTGTCTATACACAATTCTTAAAAATATTTAAAATCCTGCAAGCAAACTCCTTATTTGCTTGACTTCATATGTGTACATACCGTTCGTTTCTACGGAAAAGGGTAGAGTTATGAAAAATTAAAAATCTCTAAATATTCACTTAAATAGAAGCAATAGGTGAGGTACGCTGAAATCTGCTAAAACTCCGCTTTGAGTATGCAATTTATATTGCACTAAGTATTAGGCATTTGTTGTACCGACAACGCTTAAGTTATGAAGCGAGAAAATATCTAACAGATTTTCTATCGGATATAACAAAGCGTTACTAAGGAGTTAATAATGCTGTATACTAAGAAGATTGGTTAAGAGTGCTCGGCACACAGAAAAAAATACAAAAATACCCAGAGCGCAACATTTATTTTTTTGGCTAAGGACTGAATACATGTTTAAACATGAAGTATATTTAAGCCTGCTTGTTTTGAAGGTGAAAACTACCAGTTTCAATCGATTACACAATTTTGATTGTCGGCGTATGTACAGATATATGTACAGACACAATCGCATTTCAAATTTAAGCAATTACTTCAATTTTATAATACTGCGTTTAGGCTATTAGTCTGAAACAACAAATCCCATAGTAGTGTTTTGTACATAAAAAACTATTTCTAATTTATTTTTTGAACACGTCAAACCTATAAACTCCAAATCATATCTTGTTTATCCATATTTCTCACATAACATTTTCAATTTCCCTCACGTTTGCCAATAAACCTGACGAAACCTTTATATTGTTTTCACCCTCAACTCTCAAATAGTTACTCGTGAGCTATAAAACCTGGCCCTAGTGCACGATGCGAGGGAGCGCGGCAAAAATACTGTTTAATCAACATCCTGTAGCTTCTATTATCCTGGTATTTCATTGAGCGCTATGCGAAATTCCCTACTCCTTTCGCCTGGTAAATTTATAAAGGAAAATCTCGACTTTTCAAAAAGGCTACCTTTTTTAAATTAAAACGGCGTACACAATTTTGAACGTCATTATGACGCTTTTTATAATGTCGTCGCATTGAAAAAACACGTATTCTTTTAAATGAAACTTATCCTTGAGTATGAGTAGCAATCGTTAAGTTCGCGTCTCTACATAGAGTTGTACTGCGCTCCGTTATTATTACTCACATATACATACATACATATAAATATATGATTAAATATATATAGATGTCTACTGCGATTTAATCCTATTCAACTATTTGTATTTATAACTATAGTCATGTTAACCAAATCGAATTTAAACTCAGATACTTGAGTTATTAGGTATTTATATTCACTGAACTACTATAGAAAGTGATTTCATTTAGTCAGCCATCTATAATATCAGAATTAAATTCCTATGATTGTTTAAGAATTGTGTCAGAATTGTCACTTATTCTATCGCTAAAATATGGTAAGAAAAGTCATGACAATTTTCTACAGCAATTTATTCGTCCATTATATAGATTTGTATTGTGTTTAGTGGTATTCAACTATCTGATAACCATTTATTCATGGATAACAGATGGTATTTACGTACACTTAATATATATCTGAAGTGGTTTAAATTAATCTGCATTTTTACTACATAACGGATACTCGCGATCAACGCTTTTCAATAACAATGATCTCGAGTATTCAGTATATAGTAAAATGTATAAATTCCGCATATCGTTAAATTAATCTACTTTTGAAATCTGAAATGCTTGATTTATGGAAATATGCGTTGTTGAAATGAGTTATATTATTTTGTCAATTTCTTTCACGAAACTATACATATATAAGGTTTCTCATAAGGGTTGTATATATCATCGCGATTTGCCATAATGTTTCAAAGGCCAAATTTTTTTGACAAAATCTATGTCTTGCAGTGGGATAAGATTAACACCAAAGAGTCATTGACTGTATTAAATTTTGTTTTTAAAATATTTTAGTAACTGTACAAGATATTTTAAATACATTTAAAATTTGACACACTTTTTTTTTCTATTTAAATCTATAGCACATTGAGGAGATATTTGAAGGAGAATAAATAATGTACTCGAGTCTTGTCTCATAACGAGAAGGGTTAGCCGATTGTCCACGGCTTTGCACATTGCTAAGTACTAAATTCTCAGGTTCGCAGGATTCCTTCGAAGGATGTTCTTCGCCGTTAAAAGAAGTTATAATTCATTTGTAATATCTACGTTATTGCGAAAAAAACAGGAGCCTGTCAAAAATTCGAACCCAGAACATTTTAGTGGAAAGTCTTAACCAAAATGAAACGCTGCAAGTAATTTCCACATGCCCAGTACTTTACAAAATTTACATACATTACAAAATTTAGTTTACAACAGGCGCTCAAAGCCGATGTACTGATTTTACATTGTATCCTTCACATTCAATGAGTGTATGTATGACCTTATAATGAAATAAAATATTTAAATTTGAATTTGAATGACCCCATACACACAAACAAATAAACATATTATGTAGTTTATAGCGATCCAGTGATATGAGAATAAGCAATAAAAGACTCAGAAAATGAAAGTTATGGTGAAATTATAGTGAGACATATTATTGTTATTCCTCTCCATGTATTTTAAAGTATCTAATCATGCGTTTCTTAAATATAGTTGTCAAAGAAAAGACATCAACGTGTAGCAACGAATCTTAAAATATTCTTACCGTCAACCATTTTAAAGTAATATTGTTTGTGCGTCAATGCTTATTTGGCCAAAATTCCAATATTTTACATGAAATATGATGATGATGTATGATGCCTTTATCAACAAAATAAGTTCCAATTCTATTTAAAGATTTTATAACATTAAGTTTAAATGTAATGGTATTTTTTATACATTTTAAATATGAAAAAGATAAATATTATGATAAAGATGCTTTATATGAGATGTTTTATCTTTTATATTTAGTCTCTCTTAATATACTTTGACGATTACTAGGTAAAAAGGAACTAAAATAAAATGAAACAACCTAAACATATTCGTTTCATCGTATTACACTGTATTATATACCAGAAATACTAAAAATATTCTCCATCTCTATTCCCAAGTTACCAGGCGGGCAGAAAATCTTCAGATATAGCCAACTCATAATCGGGACGAGTTCGAATTTCGGGGTTTCCCTGCAAAGTTCGCTCAAAGACGTCCTCAAAGCCCCTAGTGGGTGGGTCGGGTACTAGGGTGGCAGGGTGTTTTGGGGTACCAAAGTTTGCCCCTGTACCAGGAGTGTAGGCGGGAAGACAGGCCACTTTGTTCGCCTTTTGCCTCGTGACGGAGGCACTTAAGGGAGGCGCACACGGTCGCTACGCTATAATATTAAAGTAGCGTAATATACCGCTAAGTTTCGCGTGTCGTTCGCACTGAAAGCGGTGGAACCTGCTTCCTATTTCAACTTAAAAGCACCATTCGAATAATAAAACCTATGCTCTATAAACGTTTTTTTGATTAAGTATTTGACTTTAAGAAGAATTCAGAAATTTCGTATCCGTTCGTAATGTTCCCAAAAATACACGTAAATCTTTTAAATGTTATATGAAGGCATATTAATTATATCAAATTCTTAAAACAACGAAATTATCTTTATGTTTTTGGTTCTGATTAATCAGTTATTTCTTAATATTACTATTTTCTTATCAAGTCTTCCGCCCAATGCGTATCAAGTGATAGTCTTATAATATACAGAACACGAAAATTAAAACGAAAACATATCTGTTTCTTCTGTCATTTTTTATCTGTAACAAATTAGTTTACTTTTTATCGTTTAGATCTACGAGAATATAGCGGAATAATAAACGTACAATTATAATTCAATAATGTGACACCACAAATATAGATCAAATTAACAGACCAACAGATCAAATTAGTAGTCATTTCATTAAAGAATCACAAACAAACAAACTAACACAAAAACAAACGAAGGAACAGATGAACAAACGGACAAACAAAAGAAAAAAGGATCAAACGAAAAATCAAAATTACGAGCAAAAGAAAAACACGAACAAACAAACGAAAAAACGAAGTAAAGAACGAAAACAAAAACAAACCAACGAACAAACAAACGTTTCCCTTTTATTGTAATTGTTAACTCAAAAGTACATAATGGTAATTTACTATTATGTCATCATCTCAGCCTCTTGATCCCCTGCAGGACACAGGCCTCCCCCGCAGCCATTCTACTGTGTAACAAAAAGTAATAACAAACTCATTATATTCTTGTTTTTAGTAATATCGTCGCAAGGTCGCCAAAAGTTTCAATATAATCGTACGTGCGAGTAGACACCAAGTTATTTAGACTATTTAATACGATATAATGTTTGCACGAAAAAACCCCGAGAGGAACATCTACACGCTCTAGGTCCCTAATCCCTAAAGTTTTATATACCTAAACCTATATAAACGTATATAAAGGGAAGCCCTTAGGCACTGTCCTTATAACGGGCGATGGTGCGATCCGAGCGAGTAATGATAACCATTGATAAAGTGATCGAATAGCACTGTATAATTTTGTGAAAGTACCACCGCCATTTCTAACGTGAAATATTTTTTGCGTTTCAATGAATAAGTGTTTATGTTCCCTTAGTCCTTAGGACTTACATTTTAAGATAGAATCATATATGTGTTGTAGGTAAAACAGTCACTGAAAATCGACTTTAATATCGATTTACGACAGAATATTAATTAAGGCATGGACAATACAAGTGGCGCTCCTACCGGTAAAATTGGGAACTATTTTAATACTAACTAGATTGAATAGTTAATTAAAACTTAACTAGTATCATAATATGTTTTAACGTTAACGACTTTATAAATTGATTACGTACCGTAACAATAAATCAACAATCGCATAATTCTATTATATTCGAATCATGACATTGAGACCAATTATATGAGTTTTTTTGCACAGCGATTTTTGACAAACTGTGTGATTTAAAAAGTTGAAAGATGATTTGTTTATAAAAATGCATAATTTATAAAACATAATCAAACTTTCAAACATTCGAAATATAGCAAAATGAATATGACATCGAATTTATTCTCTACAGCAACAATACCTTACGAAGCGGTGGTAATATATTCATTTAACCATTATCGGAAATAAAATCGCTGCGTGCTCCAAAGAAGTAAAAGAAAAACCAATTAAAACAATTTTTGTAATTAGCTCTCAAAGCTTTTTACAACAATTAGTCCCACGTTTTATCGACGCCACAAGTGACAAGAGGGCTGGTTCATATCTCGCGCAGAGAATTTCCATCGTTATTGATCGCGGGAATGCGGCTAGCATTCTTGGCACCGTGTCGCATGAGCATGGACTCTCTTTAGATCGTTTAGGTTAGGCTTTTATTATAATAAAAATAACAAATAACATACGATTCACAATATTACAAATGAAATATTAGAATACATATAGCAAAGGAAAAAAGTAATTCACATTATTTGGGACATGGCGACATACCAATTCCTCACCATGAAACCCTTAGTACCTTTGCTATTGTATATTTTTAATGTGACAGATATTGATACACATTGTATCGAATCACATATCGTTCAGACCTTTGTCTGGTTATCCACATTTGATTTTTTTTTTATTGTGAAAGAGTAAAATACGGACATGCAGGCCACCTGATTTTAAGTGGTCAATGCAGCCCATGGACAACCACGTCCAATCTCAAATAGAACAGAAGTTCTGTTTAAGGATGGACGCGGATGTGTTCCTACTTTTGAGGACTAAGATGGTCGCCTCCAATGTAATACGGCAATGTGTATACGGCAACCACACCTCCCCAACCGAAACACAATCCATGAAGAAGGGTAGCGGTGGTTCCAAAGGAAAAAAGAAATGAAACTAATTAAAATTAAAGTAAAAATTAAATATGCCAAAGTAAAATATGCCACCGTTCTATGGACTATGCCACAAGCAGGAGTTCTGGATGCCATTTTAAATTTACAATCAAAAAGGTAAATAATACATGGTCATATTGCGTAGCAAGCGAATTAACCTTAGAGATATATTTCAACCGAATCGGCTCAAAAGTAGCCAGTCTGCCCGAGGCGTAAAGGTCAGCCGAAAACGGGATATATAGGACCCAAACTCAAGAGGCCTCAAAGGGTCTGACCGACCAAAAAAGTATATAACCCGAGTAGGTACCAGGGGTTCATATAAGCGTGGCGTCTTGTGCCTTCGAGCCAGGGAAATGTTAAGAACGGTTCGGAGGGTCGCCCCCCTTCCGGTGGGGTGGCGGGTGGAGGGAAAAAAATTCAGAGACCGTACCCTTGGCTCGACCTGATGCCGCCGTCTACGTAATTAGTGATGCGATGGCGCGGGCAGCCCGCCTGTCGACAACGGTGATCGATTGTTTTTATTTTGACTTGCTCGATTTTTGGTATTCGTAGCTCTCTATGTAAGAATTAATCACGATTGAGGAAACGCTTTCTGAAATGTTCGCAAGGATTTTCGATCGAAATTCTAAATGTATTGAGAATTAATATTGCGTTTTCGTACTACATACACAATACATATTAAATTGAATATAATTGAATTCAATATATAGTACCACGTTTAATCGATGATGCCGGTGACAAGAGGGCTGGTACATATCTCACGCAGAGAATTGCGATTGGTATCCAGCGCGGGAATGCAGCTAGTGTTCTTGGAACCATGCCGCATGGCACGGACTCTCTTTAGATTATTTAGGTTAGGTTTTTATTGTAATTAGTTTTAACATTTCCACCATTGCCTTAAAAAAACGAAATTAAATAAATATAATTGAAGGTGCATTTAAAATGAATACAGTTATTTTATGATATTTTGAATTTACTTGAGAAACATGTTTTTTATATATTGCATTTTTTTTATTATATTTGATGTAAAAGACTTAATTTTACCCAAGTGGTACAAATTTTAAAACCTGAAAGTGAAAGTTCAGGAATCAAATAAAAAAAACATAATTCTTTTTTATTTCAAGGAACCAGTAAATGTATTAAAAAGTAATTACTAATACACGCCCGATATTACTTAAAATATCGTGATTTATTCACGATGTATAAAAAACAATATTATTTTCGAAAGGATGGGGTGAGTAATGCTCCAAGAATTCTTAAAAAAGTTCCAATTAAAGTAATTTATGAAGCTCATAAATTTATTTCACCAGAACTCACCCATCCAAGATCTTACCGCATCTGACGTCGCAACTAAACACATCATTTACTATACAAACCACAGTGTTACCCGCGTTTCAAAAATGAATGTTAAATTCATAACCTTTTGCTATGCCGTAGCCGGATTAAAAATATATCGATACTCATCCCTAACCCTCCCAACCCTAAAGATTATGACAAGATCCAGAGCGCAGGGCTGCTAACGACGGCCGGAGAGCTGTCAAAAGAACCTACATTAATGTTATTATAACTTTTTCTAGGCGTGTGTGGACGCGCCGGCGTGTGTGCGTGCCTTAATGAAATCCGACATCCCTCTGTTGCAGCCTTAAGAAATATTAGAGAGACTTTCTGAAATGTTTCCACGTAGTTTTTGCGGGTGAGGTGAGGTGTGGTTTGATGTGTAAGGGCGCTTCAACATCGCGTCTTACGCTTTGGCAATGCATACTATGTAAGCATCACACTTTCACAGACTTCAGAAGTATGTGGTAGTACCTTTTTGCTTTATATATAGTCTGATACCGTCTCCTAAATAAATACATAAGAAAACTCAGTCAATTTACCTCAGGATTATCTATAATATCCCTAAAGGTAGTAAGCAAGAGATACAAAAGATTTCTTTAAAGCCGGTTGTGTTTTTGAAAAAAGGAAAGCAATGATTTTTTCATGGTTAAGATAAGTGTTTTTTGTCTCTTCGAACCCGGTTCTTCAGAAGAAGTCATCGATATTTATTCCACTGAGCCGTCACGGCAATCTATTAAGACATTCCTTGTCTTATATTATCATTTATTGTATTGTCGTTAACAGGTCACAAATAAAAAAAAATGAAATTTACATTTCACGTCACCATAGTTTAAAATCACTTACCAATATGTAGAAACAACGGCAGATTATTCAGATGCTTACCTGTAAAAATTATTCATAATTCAATTAAATAATAATAAAATTTAAAATTAATTAAAATAATTGTGTACGCTGTAAAATATCGACAAAGTTAAGCAACGTTATGTGAAGTCAAAAATTGGATGGGTGACCGCAAGTGATAATAATTAAGACAATTTGCGGGATGGGAATCAAACCCAAACTATCTAACTTATCAACTGCTAACTAATCGCCACCATTGTACCAAGACCAGTAAAATTAGTAGACCAAATAATTACTTGCGACAAAATAGATGAACAAAAACCCGATTAATACAATACTATATAATAATAATAAAT
>DWON01002162.1:0-21538 GCA_018251015.1 Phocides pigmalion okeechobee
TATCTTCATCTTCAGACATTATTTGTAGGCAAAATGTGGGTATACGGGCAATTAACAAAGAAATGAAAGCTACTCAACAGATTCATTATTCACAAATCACTATTTTAAAGAACTATTATAACAACGAGACGAAAGACAGTTCCCAGACGTGTTGTTCGCACAGCAGCTTGCCGTTCACCACTCGACTCCGCCGCGCACAGCACCATCTAGACTCTGTCGTAGCGCCATCTGTCCCCGATAACGCTTGCGCCTCGTTTATAAACGCAGCTCCCGTACTATTGACGTCTCCGACATATATATAGATGTTGTTATTGTATTTATTATTTTAAAAGGGTTTTTTTTGTTAAGTTATCAGAGTGGTTTTATTCTGATGTGTAAGCCACTTTATGATAAGAAGTGGCTACAGTCTATGAACATCCAAATACAATCTCAAACAGAACGGAGAGTCTATTTGGTATCGTACTCAGATGCGTTGCTACTCCTGAAGACTAAAATAGAGGCATTGCTTTTTTATAGACGGCAACCACGCCTCCAATCGATACAGAATTGCCTCACAGCGCATTATGAAATCGACGGTAGTACCTCCTTAAAATTGAACTAAAGTATTTTTTTTTTATTGTTCTTCTGTTTTTTTTTGCATTTTTTCAGTTTTTATGGCAATCATACGTTATTTTGAAATTTCCTTTGTGCGTTCCCCCACAAAAACACCTTGGTTGTAATACTGTATTGTATTTGGCAGGTGATAGAGTGCCTGGCGCCGCTGTCGGAGCTGCTGGGCTACTCGTCGTCGCTGCGCTCGCTGAGCTCGGGGCTCGCCACCTTCACCATGGAGTTCCACTCCAACCGCCAGATGGCGCCGCACGACGAGGAGAAGGCCATCAAGAATGTTACCGGATTTTGATCCGAATGTCGTAGACTTAAGAACTTAAATTCAGTGCTCTTATCACAGTCTTTAGACTTATTTTAGGCTGTGAAAGTAGGTCTTTCAAGCTTGAAAGTGTCCTAATATGCCGGAAGTTAGGCTTAAAATTAGCCGGTCAATAATCAGTTAATAAGCCGATTAATAAGATTTAACCGGGAAGTTACCCACTGATTTATAACTGAAGCACTTCTTATATTTCAGTACAAAGGTGTGGTCGTTAACAGTTTCCCTGCGCCGTACAACACTGCTGTGTATTACTTGGGGCAACGCGCTTGCAGCATGTACGCACCTGTGTTGTACGTGCAAATCTGTATGGATTACTGGCGAATACAAGAAGCTGTGTTTATGTCGTCGTTACAAGACTGGGGGCCAGACATTACGTCTGTGTATTCGTAGATGATACACAGATACTAAAAAATACAATATTTCATATCTTCAGTCTGGAGAAATAACCTCCAGCTTAGTATCCGCCTCTCGCAAGCGCTGCAGTCAAAGTGTTAAAATGGGCCCGTTAGTATACCGCAAGTTAAGCTTGAAATCAACCGGTTTATAAGACTTAATGAGCCGGTTAATTAAGGTTTAACCGGTAAGTTACCCATCCATTTATAACACGAACTTATGTTTCAGCGTGGTGTGGGTGTCGACACACATGTAATGAGCACTCTTTAGTCCTCGGTAGTAGCTACACATTTGTGATATTTGGGAGTTTTTTCCGCCGGACATTTTTCTTCCGGTCAACGTCAGCCAAGAGGCTCTCAAAGCCGATGTACTGATTTTGCATTGTATCCTAGACATTCATTAAGTGTATGTAAATACCTTATGAATGTCAAGGGTACTTCTGTGATTGGTGATCGACTTCGAAGGAGTCAGTCTAACTTCCTACTCTTTTTAACATGTATTATTAGAAAAAAACACTGTTATACATAATTTATGATTTAATGTTACTAAGTTATTTAAATACAAGTTCTATTGTTATTTACATGTTGTTTTTCTTTACGGGGTGGCCTGAAACAGTGAGATGTTTATAAATAAACTTATTCTATGTAATCGAAATTAAACCAGCCTGCAGCTCCTCTGACCGTAAGTGGTGATTGTTGCAATTTAACAATTTCAAAATTCTGAAGTTCTATACGAGGTCCGTCACATATACTGTTCTTGAGACCTTAATTGGAGCGTATCATATATTTCGTAACAAAGTTACAAAACAGAAACAAGTTTTGATTTTGAACTAATATGTACTGCTTTTACATTGTATCCTTGATATTCATTATGTGTATGTAAATATCATACACTGAAATAAAATATTTGAATTTGAATATTATAGCACAATTTACACATATTACTATGTACCGGATGGTCACGTTTATCGATTTTTAATTTTTGACAGTCTTTTCGAACCAGTTGCATATCTTTTGGTCACAGCGAAACTCAGAAATAAATTTGATGGTCATGTCACCGCAGTCAATACTCTATTACGTTATAAATAAAGTTGTAATGATAGATTTTTTGAAAAAAAAAAAAAAAATGCGCCACAGTTTGTGGCGCAGCATTATTTCACAAACAAGTTGTTTAAAACGAAGCAGTGATAGCTTATAAGTCTAAAAATTATATACTTCAGAGCATCGATCAAAAATATTTTTTGTAATTAAATGAGAGTGCGTGCACATTTACATTCAGTGCACGCGAGCTTTTGTGTATTGGTGTGTGTGTGAATGTTAATGTAAGTGCGTGCATCTTTGTGTAAGCGTGCGTACCGAATGTGTATGCACGTGTGAATTCGCTTATTTTGAATTCGTTTATGTGCGTGTAGATTGTTGTGTGCGACATTTGTTGCATGTGCAAAAAAAATATGTGTATGTGTGTGTTTGTGTGACGTACTCTGAAGAGGTTCTCCAGCTCGTCGAGCAGCGTCTCGTGGCGGAAGGAGAGGCGCACGTCGGGCACGTTGGTGCGCGTGATGTCGTTGCCGGGCGGTCCGGCGCGCTCGTACTCCGCTCCCACCCAGTGCTGCTTCATCTGCACACACGCACACACACACACACACACGGCCACGTCAAATGAGAAACCCATTATGCAATTCACCCAAATCAACATTTAGAAGTTGGATACGTCCTGCCCCCCTACCCTTTCCCTCTCTACCAAAAGAGAAATATCAAGTTAGGACTTAGCTATACGCAGAGCTTTCCTTGCGGGGGCAAGACGGCGCACGCGGTGGCCCCAAAGGAAGTTTCGAAAACACCGTAAATTTGTCATAAAAACTAAAAAATAATGAACTGGAAAAAATAATAAATTTTGGATTTTTAATAGGTCTAAATTATCCAAATAAAAAAATTATAGAGTTACAACTTTCGAGAATTAGCATTCCCCTAAAACAGACAAAAAAGTCCTGGCTATGTATACTTACCTCATGTGGAAACCCTGACATGATGACGGAGTTCCGCGCCAGCTCGCACATGTCGCATGAGCTGAGTTTCCACGCTTGCGCTGCGATGCTGTACTCCTCCATCAGCGGCTCCTGGATGATCCGTGAAACAAGAAGTAACACGCCAGTTAGTTATAAAAAAAAATAACGCCTACTTTTTTTGAGTTGATTAATAATGAATTATATATGTCGGAGCGAAACCTCATATTATTATTAAGACAACGCGTTGCCGGAAATGTTTTTATTAGTCGTTTTTAGCCAAATCTAGAAATGTTAAAAATGTTTTACCGATCGTAAAAAGTTATGTATCGCCACCCAATTTTGTTATAAGTCCAAGTTAAATTTTCGCTTAAGCCGTCGCATAGTTCCGATCTCTCTACGACAACGTTACGCTGCCCGAGCAATATACGAAGATAATCAAGTTTTCTCTGGAATATCTTAACATGAGTAGTCAAGACATCAAATGTGACGTCAGATAGGCCACGTCACACCTCTCCGATATATATAACAAAAATTTAGGAAGTAGAAAAATGATGAATGGCGATCTTAACTACGGCCTACCTACATATGAGCCTTGATATTCTCAGGTCTCTACTAGTGAACAGTAACGGGCTAACAATCACAAGAAAATGAAACAAAACATACAATTTTAAGTTGTTTATTAAAATAATATTCGTTCAACTGAACACAAGATGGGTCCAGACCTATTAATTGAGTTTTCTAATTTGACAAATTTTCCCTACAAAAAAATAACAGGCTCGTAGAGCCCGCTGTCTTTACCCTCTTAACAATAAAAACAACCTATAAAATCTATCAACATAAACCTTTCAGAGGTGTCTGGTATCCAAAAATACCAATTTAATAGTTAAATTTGGCACAAGTATGTAGAATTAACCGTCTGTCAGGTCAGACAATCTGTTTGCAAGCGCTAACGTGGATCTCCCACACTTCAGACCAAAATAGATACACTCAAAGCTCCTAGGATTCCTTATGCCATAGACAGTACACAAGCACCTAGACCCAGGACTAAAATTTGAATTCAATCTTTATATGCCTATCCGGGAATCGAACCCGGAATCCTCCCTTTAAACAGATGGTTAACGATCCAAATCCATAGACAAACCAAAACCCATAGTGTATTAATAATTTCACTATAGATTTGACCATAGACAAGTGCATCAAATAACAGTGGGTCGTAGACCATTTTATCTTGGTCTGTAGTCTGGTCAGAAACCTTGCAATTGGCGCTCAGTTCTAAGATGGTTTTGGCACGCGTTTGCTTACTACTCCGAAAGCGAAACTAACAATTGAAAAGAAAAATCCCTTTGAAAAAAAAAAACAAACAATTTTTATATAATTTCGACACATTAAACGTTCCTTAACGAAAATTTTCCGGACAACTAACTATACAGTACCCATATTATTCAGTATTGCACAAAATAAGTTAGAATTCCATGCAAAATCATGCCGTCATCATTAATATTATATATATTTGGAAAATGGTTAAATTTATTTTATGAAAATTTTCTGTCAAGCATTACATGTAATCGGCGATATAGTAAATTTTAAAATCCTAATATTTCAATCACCGAGCACAATTTATAAGTCATGGGTTGATATTGCATTTAACAATGTTAAAATTCTTAATAATAACAATAAAAGTAATTAACAAAATGATGCGTTGGACAAAACCATAGACGAAGTAAAAAACAGACTCGTTACACTTAATATTTTCATAATTATGAGTCCGAACTCGATACTGAGCGCTGATTGGCTCAAAAAAACAAAACTCACCAATAACATTCGCGAATGACAAGCATAAGATCAATTCGACTGATGTGACCAAAAGTCAGTCGTGAGCCTATTTACTTCGTCTATGTACAAAACAAACCATCCCGAACATTCAGAGGGCACTAATATTACTTTTATAATAATAAATGCAATATTCATTTTCATACCAAAAATTTCTAAATATTCATTCGTGAAATACAAATTTATTTACAATTACGAGTGTTATATACTCTGGGGGTCGTCATTTACAAAACGTCAAACTATACGATATGTATATATGCCGATGTTATCTTGAGTCGGTATTCTAATATTTTATTTAAACTTCTTTTCACATAGCAATAATGTATATATGTATAGCGATATAAGTAGAATAGTATACTTATGTTCTAGTATGACACAGTTAAATTATACCTAAACTTTATACATTTACATCGTGTGTTTACACATATACAGGGTGATGTTGTACAAGTGACCTTGGGATAAGCGAGGATACAGTTAAGGATACAGTTAACAAAACTAAGTATATTACAAACGAATTGAGTCAAACGTAATGCTATAAAACGAACAATACATTAATCAACTGAAAAACTGAACGGTAAAAAACAATAAACGTCAAAGAACAATCAGATTAGTAAAAACGCATATACAGGGTGTCCTATATTTAAAAAACATTAAATCAAAACGTGATTTTCTTCTGATTTTTTATTTGAAATAAGTGGAAAGCAAGGCAGCTTATGTTAAGCAGCAACCCATCCAAATTTAAATACAACCTCAAACAAAACTGTCTCATTTGAGGTCGTGCTCAGGATTACGTCGCCTCGCAAGTGTAGTGGCAAACACCTTTCCAACACAACATTTATTCATTTAAATTGCATAAATATCGTTGCTTAAGTATTGCGTCATAACTAAATGTCAGTAGAAGATAGTCGCTCGCAAGTGTATGGCGACATCTCTCCATAACAATATTTTTCAAGTACATCGATAGATTAGCTCAAGTAATTTAAGTCAAGGTCACACACAAGGTCATAGTACACCATCGGTATATCTCATACAACGCCTATAACTAACCTACGACAGTCTAACAATTCCGCACAACGGAAAAACTGAATTCCCTTCGCATCGCCTTAAACACTTACTTTACACGCGTCGCCGAAGGGAAAGTTAACTAAAATCATAATCTAACACTAAATGGAACCTTCGACTGGTGCAGGCCGTCAGAAACTGAGGTTACAAAGGGTTTAAAAGATAACCTTATTAAGAGAGCGAAATGAGCCAGTCACTACGACTATAGATAATATATTGATATAGAAATGGCATCGCGAGAGACAGGTCTATTCGGATTCTCGAAGCACAGATAGATCATGTAAGTCTCTACGAATGTATCTAGTTGCAAACCGTCTTCTATTTTAATATTTTAACTAAGTCCTTGACTCGATCTAATCCACTTTTGGTTATAATACATGTGTAAATATTAAAACATGGGTTAAAATTATGACTATAAGCCACGGGCCACATTCCAAACTTTCACTGACGGGTTGATACACAGATGTGCAAGTCTGTCTGCTTTGCTTTTTACACGCGTAACACACTATTGATTTAGAGATGGCACGAGAAACTGTGACTAGTCATAGAGAATTTATTACATTTCAATCGTATTCCGGCTGTAGGTAGGGCTAAAAATGCTTAGTAAACGACTCGAATGTGGCTCACGATTTTGAGATCATTAACAACGTTGACTGTATCATATCGGGACTTAAAGGTACAATCGGCATTAAAGTTAGGTGTTTACTACAATAAATTACGTTTTAGAAAATTTACAATGTACTCACAGTAGTGGTTGGGGCGCGACGTACCACGCATCCGGTGACAAACATTAGGCCATTCGAAAATTATTCAAGCTCATAACACGTAAACATCTATTTCATATTGAACGAACGAATGCGGGTACGCCCGCGCGCCAACCGAAAAACCCGTGTTTTTAGCACCCGATAAAAACCGCTGAGGATTCGTCGAAATCGGTTCAAAGTCTCATTGGTACGTACAGTTCTATCACAACCGCGGCTACAGTCGAACACTTCACGATCCGACTCCGTACGGGGATACGCTCTGTCACAACTCTACCTCGGTAAACGTCCTCGCGAGCTAAAATGACGACAGAGTGTATCCTCCAGGGTAGCCACTACGAGACGAATATGACCTCGTGTCTACGCGCGGCGGTACGCGGCCACGACTGCGACGTCAGCTGGTTGACGGACAAGGGGTTGTTCGCGTCCCGGGGGTTGGTCCCGACGGGGTTGCGCGGGGGAGGGTCGGAGGCGGGCGACGCCAGCGACGACAGCGCGCTCAGGCCGCCGGGACTCGACGCGGACAGCGCTGTGTCCGAGGACGCGTCGGACAACTCCTCGAGCTTAACGTTTTCGTCGGAGCAGGGCGACTGGGGAGTCTCCGGGGGGAGGGGGAGGCTCCCGGACGCGGCTGCTAGAGCTTCCATGTACCGCACGCACTTCTTCTTCCGCCTGTAAGGAGATATTTTTAAGTAATGGAAGTAGTAAACGAGCAGATTATCTGCCCGTAGAAATCTCCAACCAACCAAAAAGATCTACAACCGATGGCACATGCATTGCTGCTCTCGAGGGCTAAAATGAAATACCTCGAGGAAATAATCTTTGTGGCACGCCCATTAAACCAAAATGCAGCAGTGCTACTCTACTGCTAGAAGGCAGATGTATATGGCAGTAGAACTACTACAGTGGTTGTAGGCACGTTGAAATTTAAACCTTTTTATCCTAAATGCGTTTTTCTTAAAAAACGTAAGATTAGTTGATTCTCGGTTAGTCATCATTAAGATCATGTTTACTAAAATGACAGTCACGCCATTTTTTAACTTCCTGAATCAAGGTGTTAATTTCAATGAAATAAAAAATAAGTTGAACACAACTTTTGCAATTAATTCCAATTTAGATGTTATTTATTCAACAAATTCTAACATGGATGAAAAGGCTCAATTTCGGACATAAGTATTGAGAACTTTGCGTGCTGATAAAAAACATTATTATAACAATAAAAATTTTAAAATTAAAATAAACAATGCAGAAATGCATAATAAAACAAAATATAACGAACACTAAACATAAGTACATTGATACTGATCTTATGCATTAATTAAAACAAAAATAATAACAAGACTTCAGGATGGATTCAAATAATAATATTGTACATATTCTTCAATTAACATCCAAGAAATACTTTTAGATATTTGTAATACAATCCTGAAATCCTTACAATACAACAAAATACGAAAAAAACAAAATGGTAAAACGATTAACCAAAATGTTAACTTAAAACATGCGAGGAAATTGTTAAATAGAAAATTGAAAAAACAGTAGATGACAACAGAAAACACTCATGCTGATTCAATCAAATTGAATCTAATTCCATATAGGAATTGAAGAATCTAATAAAAAAATAATACGACAAGCGACAAAGTCTACAGTCAACAATGCTGAAAAACGGCGTTACAAGTAACATTTTTAGACGCACGAGACAAATTAATAAGTATCTACGACTGAAGCTATCGAAACATCTATTTGTTAAAATAAAACTTATTAGAATTTTCTTATATTAGATAAATTTGCATTGGCATGGTACAGTTTGATTTAATATGAATATGAAAAATATATGGAATAGATTCTAATCACAATTTTAATTCAGATAGTTAAAAACAGACAATAGCATTTTCTGGTAAAAGACAGAAATTATGCTCAAATCCACTGCAGAGGAATCCAGAAAAAGGTTCCATCAAATTTCCAAACTCAACGAAAATTAATCACAAAATCACAACACAAAATTAATTTGCAAAATAAACGTCATGCTCAAGCGGCTGCTAAAATTGTACGCTAAATCTCGCAACGTGGGTTCCTACGAAACCTGGTTGAACTGACCGTTGGTAGTCCGGCGGGGGCAGGCCGACACTAGAGGTTCACGTACGTGGGCTCTTGGGGCGGGCTCCCGACCAGGCTGGCGGCCGGCAGCGGAGTCGCCGGCTCTGGTCGGAGCAGCCCTAACCCCCCCGATACCATCACGCTACTTGACTCAGGGCTAATGAACGAACATGGGATATGACAGATGCATTTTCAAGGATAGATTCATCAAAGGAATATTGAATGAAGTTTTAAAATTGATGAAAGAATGATTGTTAAGGGTATTTAGTACGAGGAATACGTAAATTAATTGATATTTTTAAGTAAATTTTATGTATTATGAGACAGTAATTAAAGAATTAAAATGAATGTGTTGAGAGAGTTGATTAGATTTTTTTTTTCGAAATAAAAAGGAAAAGAACAACAATGTAAAGAATTAAAAGAGAGTAATAACAATTAAAGTGGTACAATACGAAAGGTTACAAGGATAGGTACAAAATAAATGGGAATAAAACAATGAAACGTTGAAAATGAGTCAAGTGGCGATCGGCGAAAGAATTTCATTATGAACGAGCCATCGAATAACAATATCACCAATAGTGCCAGCGACATCCAGCATCGATCCGTGAGAAGCGGCAATCATGAGTGGAAAAAACACTTCAATAAGTAAAATTACATCTTCACATTTATCCGTAAATTAACTCTCTATCGATAAAAAATATCAAAGAAAAAAGCGAGCGTAATTCAGAAAATGTGTCAAGATTTTTTTGAAAGCTTGTTTCGACAGATGATTGCCTCCTCTGTGATCATTTAACGTCACTATTCTATCCTATACCACTACGGCTCCACACTCGGTCTACTTTCAAAAAAATCTATTCCGTGTCACTCTACAATTGCATTTCTTATTTCTTTGTGAAAAGACACATTTTCTGAATCGTTTCCTGCTTCGCTTTTTATACTATGCCCTTATAGTCTAAAATCTAAATAAAGAGCACGGCGTAACAGGATCTTTAAACAATAAATATTATTTAAAACAAAATAAAACACAACATCTACTACATATTTAACATAAAATTTTGTGTAATAGTGTCTATTGTGAAAATAAAAGTATGTTACGACCAGGCTCTTTCGGACTTGCCGTAAAAATAAAGTGTTAAAAGAAAAGCCAAGTCTTTCCACATAGAAACAATATGACTTTAAAATAATTGTAACCGAGAGCATCGTGCGATGCTCTTGGTTACGGCGCTCGTGAGTTCATAAAATTCTGTAGGAAAGCGAAAAAAATAAACCGAAAAGTGTCTAAGTACCCACCTGCAAGGTTTGCACCACTGGTTTTGCTGATCCAGACCATACCTCGCCCGGCATTTCTTCAAGTTATTTCCTGCAAATTTCACACACGGTACCGTTAGTATCCATCAATCGGCGAATGATCAAAATCTACGGCGCAATTAAAATATATCAGAGTCGATACGGATCGTTAAACGGGAGTTTTATTGCAAAGTAATCAAATTCTGAAGGCAAATCAATCATTATGACTGCAATAATTGCAAATGTGGTATTCAGAAAAAAATATGACGTCAAGTGATTTTATTCGGTAAGCAGTTGAAATCAAAAAGGTCGTAAGGACGTCTCTGTGGTGGCAGAAATAAATTGACTGGAAATCATATGTGAAGCGTCTTAAAATAACTCTGCTAATACTAAGGACTACAAACAAGCTTCATGCACCAAACCCTCAAACGTGTTAGTCGCATGCAGGAAGGATCGGGACAAATGAACGGGATAACGGAAAAAACATTGGTTTTAAATAGCACACTACTCGCATAAACGTCCAAAATAAACTCTAACTACGCTATTGCTATCGAAATAAAAACAATCACAAATAAACATGACGCTCATAAGCAAATTGAAGCAGAATAGGTTCTCCGGAATCAAAATAAATAATGTTCTTTGGCCAGTATCGTTATTAACACCGAAGCGTCGGCAGTTCTTGTTTTAAATGTAATATCTAGTCGGCTGCATTCGGCGACGTCCCCTCTAAGGGTTCACTGCCTTCAGACCTCATCTTGTCGTTTGTTACTGGGCAGTGCTTTTCATGCACTCAGTATGTCACGCTAGTCCATCGCATACTCGCTACATCTCGAGAAGGGTGTCCCAGCCTATAAGTTCTCAAGTCTACGGTCCCTGCAAAGCAATTACTCAAGTGTTCAAACATTTGACTGGTGAATACATGCACGCTCCCCGGATTCGCAGGCAGCTTCGGATCAGAACGGGAAGCCAAAAACCGGGACAACCTTCGAAGGAGTGCCACTTACATAAGGGTATCCTCATAATATAGCGTTGTAAAACAAAAAAATAAATAAATGCGATAAATATAAAATAAAAAATGCTGATATATGTCTACAACCTGTACCCCTTCAACCATAGACATTCGGCAATATTTCTACATCGTCGGCTGATTCGGAGCAGAGTTCAATTACATTGAACTCTCGCGGGATGGAAGTGGGCGCTGGCGGATGGGGGGCCACGGGGGGGAGCGGACGACCGACGTCTCGGCGAACGGCTAATCCTTCATTAATTGACCTCATTTTTTTAATGAGACTGGGCGATGCGTTATGGAAATATGCTAAGACGTCGGTCGTCGCCGGACATGTATGAGGACTGTGGGAGTCGTGACCGACTTGTAAAATTTGACGATGCTGTCAACGCATTATCTGTGCGGTCACGAGGTCACCGAGGTGGGAGCAGGGCGGGATAGGCGCAGCGGCGACGGAGGGAGAGAAAGGCAGTACCTCCATCGGTTGTCTCCTGTTTTCGTTTCCTCTTCTTGCCCCTTTGCGTATTAGCCCTAGACGACCAATCGGGATAGAGCTGCATGTGCAGCTGGCGCTCCCGCCGCGCCAACTCGTAATACTTGGCTTGCTCCTCGCGGCCGAGCGCATGCCACTGAACCGTCAAACACGCCGCAATATGGAAAGAAAAGAGAAATGCACTTCGACAGTGGATCGCGTCCTACGCGTCCCTAACTCTGGTGCTAGAAAAACAGCCCTAGGTGAGCGCGCCGCTCGACAATTTTGATCCTACGTACCAAAATGAGAATGGCCAATCGTGACGTTCCTCACAGAACCTATTCTGCGGTCGGTATCGTCGCGCCTCGTCTAGACATATAACAAACCAATATAGTTTCCGGTCAAAGGATGTAGGGTGTACACTGTACAGTGACGGTCACTCGACGACTACAGTACACAGAACACGCAACAGGCAGCACCGCGGCGCGGGGACGGCGCGAGGCCGTCGCCGCACCGCGTCCGATTCGTGAGCAACGGTTCCAGCCGCTTTTCTAGCACAGTACCGCCGCACTAACACAGTAGATTAACACGCACACACTCACATACAGGGACGGGTTACGGGTGCTCGTCAGAGGACGCAAGCCGGTCGGTTAGTCGAGTGTTAGGAGGCCCTGGGGCGCGAGCGAGGGTCCGGGGGGCGTTAGTGGGGTGCGGGGAGCCTCGCTCGCGGGGCCGGGAGGGACGGGAGAAGCGAGTGTACAGAAGCGTCCATGTGACAGCCCATCCCCTCGCGTGTCGGGTCTCGTTCTAGGATCCAATACCTCCCAGTTCAGCGGGACCGCGGTCCTTTTTCCGCTTTTTCTTTTTGGAACCGTAACCGTAGTTGTCCCGCGCGCTCCACCCGGGATACAGCTGCATATGAAGCTGTCTCTCCTGTCTCGCTTTCTCATAGTACTTTGCCTGCTCCTCGCGACTCAATGAATGCCACTGCGTTATGATAGGAGGATATTGCACATTACATTGGCTCGACAGACGCCGTCAAATCGTGGACGTTCAACGGTCTTGAATGTCCACGATTGCGTGGTCTCTTGCTAGTCTTGTTAGGAACGAGATCGTTCGGAGAAACGTAACGGGTTCGGTTCCCGGTAGCGGGGCTACGTCGAGTTATTTATTATTCAATACGTCCAGCGTAGATGGTGAGATATGGTCGCGTTGGACACGTTTCATTGTTCATGCGAGCCAAACGGATTGTTGACACGATCGCCGCGTCGCGTCACGAACCGTATTCCTAACAAGATTAACAATACGCACAATTGTTTCTATATTATGCTGAACAGCTCAACAACTCCTGATATGATTCTAGGAACATCTTTAATTGGCACTGCTTGCGATATCGTCACCTCGAGGTTCGCTATGATCTTCGAAGTTGACGCAAGATGTTAGAGTAAGGTCAGTTAGATTGCCAGATGGGTTTGTAACACTGAATGGTAAAATTTGTGTGTATCCTGTAAATTGTGACCTAAAAATTAAATTAAATTAAAAAGTAATTCGTCTCTTTCGACGAAAATTGTCGTAACATTAAAATATTTTTCATTATTTTAAAATAATGACACTTTCGTTAATTAAAACTAGATTATCGCCCGAAGCGTTATCCGCACTTATGAATATGTAATCCAAAACTTAATATTTATCTTTAAGCAACTTGGGCCGATATCTAAATGGGGCCAGTAGCTTCATTTAATACATATTTAACACTAGAAAGTCGACTTTAAACTTACCTTAAGACGTTGCAGGGTCATTATGACCCAAATATTGAAAAACACAAAAATAAAGAAATACTTTTTGATTTAAGTATAAATAAATTAAAAAGCGTTAATACGTTAAATTAAATAAGTCATGGAATTCAAAATTAGAAGAATTGGTCTCTAACTTCCAAAAAACGGTCACATAATTCTAGCCGTCTTTCTGGCCAGTATTAAAATGTATATTTATTTCTTCAGTAGATATGTAAATGCTGTACATAATGTAAGTTTTATTTTAGTTCTACATTTAATATATAAAATATATGATACGATTACGATACGATTAACATACGTCATCAATTCGATAAACGTTTCATCGAACGTCGATCTAAACATGATTCTGGTCCCTTATAAAATTATACATTTTAGAAATATAACTTATGTATTTCAAGACGCAGGTCAAATAGAATCAACATCGGACGCGGACTCGTAAAACCACACAAAGAAAAAACGTAAAGTAATGTCTTATTTGTTAAATTCGTTTAAATGACGTCGCAGTTTCAGTGTCCTCGTTTCACGTCGCTTCTGTGTGACCAGAGCCTTTGTTTGATTTCTCAGAACGATACGATTCCATTAAAAAAGTTTTATGTTATAATAGCCTATGTATTAGAGACAATCTCGAGAATACTCGAGAGATTTTAAAATGTCATTAACTTTTGTAAACACATGTACATCTAAATACGTTTAAGAATTACAATAGAAAACGAGGACACGTCTAATATATACACATATATATTAGTATATGAAGTCACTAAAATGAAATCATTTATTTAGTTTTTTTCTGTGGAGGCACTCACAAAAAGTGAGAACAATACTTTATCTAAATGTACAATCTAATATTATATTACTAATATTTCTGCGTTTAACGTTATATCATATTTGAAACGCATTTTTCTTAAAATATAGTAACAAAAATAATCGCCTTGCATGTTCTTTTTGTTACGCATTGTTCTTAATAGTAGCTCTTAAAATGCTATAAGTACCAGTAATAATATTTAAAAAATATTAGGTACAATAATTAATACGGATCTTAAAATACTAGATCATAGTATGTCGTTATTGAAAATACTCCAGTAGTTTTAAAAAATACTATATCTTTTTTTATTGTTTTAAATACTAGTAATTGGCATAGGTTTTAAGATCTAGAACTCACCCGTCTACCCAGTATTTGGTTGATAGCCGCCGACTCTTTCAAAGTGCACTCTGCTACCACCTTCGCCCTCATCTCCTTCATGTAGAGCATAAAAGCGTTAAGAGGTTTCTTGATATGCGGTTTCTTGTTCTGCTCCTTGCTGCTAGTGCTGCTGGAGTCTGCTGGCTTGTCACTTGTGCTGCTGCTGGATTTTTCCGCCTGTGACCTGGAATTTGACGAAGCTTTTATGTATTTTCAACCACCAAAATGTGTCTTTTTTACCTGCGATTTGAAATTTGATAATATTTTGTAGGTATTTTAGTCGGACTTCCGAGAGAGAATAATGTTAAAATATGCAAGTAAAATAAAGTTTCAAAACAGATTTCGTTAAAATATTTTTCAAGTATAACAGGCACTAATTTTATTTCAGAATTTTAATCTTGGACAATTTTCCAAATTCTCATTTCATAGATGATCAATGAAAATTAAAGTGGATCATAAAATCCATTTTATTTTTTATTAATTTCTCGGTTCAGTTTGTGGAGTGTCACCCTAGTTTCATTTATTTTTCATTCGACCTTCAAAATTTCATCTGAGTATCACATAGTAATTAAGTAAAATGACTGTGACGTACGAACACACGATACCATAATTATAAAGGTTACATTTGGCGGTTTGGTTCCAGATAAAACACTTTCGCTTAGAAAACCTGTGACTTCAATCTTTTAAAGTAGAGATTCCAAATCATTCGGCAATAATTCGGTATCCGACCTATTTGATCACTTTATTAAATATTCAGTATTCGGTCGAATATTATGAACTATTCAGGTATAGATTGAATACAAACTAGAAAAGCACCGCAAATATGAATCAAAGAAATATATTTTTGTTACAAATACAATAAATAATTATATATAATACTGAAAATTTATCAGCGCCAAGTTGTGATGAATAAAAACATGCTATTTTGAAGAGTATTTAGCGGATTATAATAAATCATAATACGGATAATAAGTGACATATTTTGGCGTAATTTTGAATTGGTTATGTATGTCGCCACACTATTTAGGATCAAGAAACATTCATTGACGATGTTCGATTATTTAGTAATACAAATAGTGCACAAAATCACGCGCAACGATGTGACGTTAAAATTCAGCCGCTATATTCGGTGCTTCGGCCGAATGTCATCGAATATTCGGTGGTTCGGCCGAATGTGTCTGATTTTTTGGTGCTTCGACCGAATATGACCGAATATTCGGTATCTGGCCGAATCACAATTCGCGCCATCTCTAATTTTAAATGTCCAATTATTCTCATGATTGCAATTGACCTTATGACTTATGAACAAATTTGCAAATCATGCTTAAATCACTATTTTCGTACTAAGGAATGAATTATGATGACTGATGTTTCAGTCATGAGATTCTTGCATCACACGCCGGGGTCCTGGGTTCGAATATATAACAGTACCTCTAATTCTTTAAGTATTATTCATATTTATTTACAACAAAGAAAATCATTATAATAAAACCTAGTCTGAACAAAATGGAGTCCGTGCCTATGCGGCCCATGTACCCTAGCTGCATTCTCGCGTTGAATAGAAATCGCAATTCTCTGTGCGAGATGTGAACCAGCCCTCTTGTCACCGGCGACGTCGACCAAACGTGAGACTGTTTGAAAATCTGTAAGTTGTGTGCTAATTTCATAATTATCACCTAAATGAACGGTGAAAGAAATCTACGTATCTGAGTGTTTATTAAGTGGAGTGGAAGAAGTTTCAACCGGGGAGATACAACCGCCACCCTTATAACCGTTAAGCGACTGTTGTTGGTTGAAGATTTCCACTAATTTATCATGATCTTTTGTAAAGTAGCTCTTGAGATTTTGTTGGAAAGTTGCAGTGGCAGGCTACACTTACATACGATGCGACTATATTACTCTTAGGAGTAGCAACGCATCTTCAATCTCAGATACAACTTCAATCTATTTAACGTTATAAGTGGACGCATAGGCGCTGCAGTGACCACTTAACACCAGGTTATGCTATGCTATGCTATTCTTCTTACATAAAAGGCTATCACAGCTTTTACTTCCACTAATTTATTATGGATTAACTTATCGATTCATAAGTGCCACTGTCGATTGCCTATTCTGTATACAGTTATCAAGAAACGATATGTAAATTCGAGGTGTTAACGACACAGACAAGCGCGTCCGGATGGAAATAGACGCGGTTTCCGGCGCACAAGCTATGTAGTATAACTACATTGTATGGATAACGCATGGCGTAACGAGCGGCGAAATTAAGCGACGTCAATCGCGGTCAAAATTTGGATGGGTGACCGCTAGTGGTGTGTACGGCATATGGACATATGTATGTAGCACGGCGTGTGCAACGATAGTTAAATTAAGCGATGTTAATCGCGGTCAAAATTTGGATGGGTGACCGCTAGTGATGTGTACGGCATATGAACATATGTATGTAGCACGGCGTGTCGTAACGATCGGCGAAATTAAGCGATGTTAATCGCGACCAAAATTTGGATGGGTTACCGCTAGTGGTATGAATTGTATACACGTTTACGTACTTGGAGGACGTTTAACGAGGGCGACCGCGTTCATAACCTTTTATGTGATGGATTAGATAAAGATTTTAATGGCGAAAATATAGTATTTTTGCGTACTCTATATAATATTGAACGGTATATAGTACGATGAGGTATGCAGACTTTAATACCGGATTTGTTTGTTAGATTTCGTTGTCGAAAAATAAAACTTCTACTTGCTATATATTTTTCAACAGTAGTACGCGGCCCCGAAATATAGTACTATTTATTATGGTACGGTTGACAACCCTAGATGTCAGTCCAGCCACAAGTCTAGCTCAGCTGTGCTGTGCTGTCTTCCACATGACATTTACAAGCAACTGTGTTACCATTATGCTGTCAATTTCAAATAGACAAGATAGATGCGGAATCGAATTGATACCACAACTGACAATTGATCCTATCAATCGTTAATCAATATATACGTATAAAAGATTAAGGAATTATAAAAACCAAAGATCCACGTACAGTCGACACTGCTAAAGGTAGAATCTTTAAATCTTGCAAATAGGTTCTGTATATAGTCAGTGGGCACTAAGTAAGGAATTTTGAAAATTCCACCCTAAAGGATAAAATTGAAAATTAAAATTTGTTTTTTTTTTTTTAAGGTTTTATTTGATTCAAATGACATGAAAATACAGCTGTATTTGAATATAATGTTAAATAGAGCAGAAAACTAAAGGTGGAACAACTATAGCTCGTCCGGGGAGGTACCACCGTCGCCCTCATAATCCACCGTAAAGCAATAATTGTGTTTCGGTTGGAGAGGTGCGGTTGCCGGCTGTCTTAGTGTTCAGGAGGAATTCAGTCGTGTTTGTGATTGTAGGTGGATGTCTATGGGCTGCGACTAATTAACATCAGGTGGTTTGCATGCTCGATTGCTTCTCACATAAAAAAAAGATTAAATAGATATATAAAACAGAAATAGGTAAATGTATAAGGTATAAAAATTCATCTAATAATGTGACTCAAATATTGGAACTGAGCAATGACCAGAAATTATTATAATTCAAAAAACCCAGTTTTAAAAAATATATATATAACATATTGCTTGACAGTTAGCAGACATTTTAACTTATATTCTGCAGACAAAGCCGCAGATTAACGTTAGTATTCCATAAATATACATTTATTAATGAGTAGGTGTCAGTGAAAATTAATAGTTACCATTTCCACTTAATAAAAAATAAATCTTTAAAAACATATCTCGACCAATCAGCGGCGAGATTTAAATTAATAATCACAACGAGAATAGGAATGCTGAATAACGACTTCCTTTAACATCGGAATTTGAAAATAGAACCTATAAAGTATTGTCAGAGACATACAACTGTTAGTTTCAAATGTCAAATATAGACTCTTACACGCTAAATTAGTTCTGGGAATACACGCGTTGGAACGACTTCCTTTATGCCCGTTCAAAAATGGGAAATGGTTATAAAAAGGAAAGAAAAACGGGGTGAAAATAAAATGGAAAGAAATCCCGGGCACAATGCGCGCGCGCACCGAATGAGGCAGTCTCACTCAATAATTATTTATTATTCCCGTGTACCGTCCGCAGATTGGTTACAAAAATTCTACCTGTTTATTTACTCGACATTTTAAGGACGATTTTTGCTTTCCCCGAACGCTGAGCGGAGCGGAAAAAGTAATTTATGAGTTCCTACGTTGACTTGTGACGTTTTTATTTTAACTTTCAGGGGGAAATTTAATTTGTTTTTGATAAGTTAATATGAATGAGTTTTAAGGGTTGTGAGCGCTGCGTATTTTGTATTTTGATAAGTTCAATTTTAAAACCAATTTATGAACTTTCATGTCAAATAAATACGTACGGGGACTTATTTGAGATTTTAATAAAAAATATACTGTTTTTAAAAAACTACTCTTTCAAAGAGGTAATGCTGGCAATGTTTTAGGACAGATGGGACAACTGAATTTGGGACAAATGACAGTAAGTTTTAATAAAGCATATTGTATAAGATATGTAGTATGTGACTTATTTTTATAAATATCTTTTTAACTTTACTTTTCATCTGTTAGAAAAAAAAATATATAAATTGGTTTTATACTTGTAATTATTTTAAATAGTATATACCTAACATTAGTATTTTAATATCATGTCAGTTTTATTTATAAAATGTAAGAAAACGTCGTCGTTTTGATGGTACGTTTATTAAAATTATTTATTTATATGAAATAAAAAAACGTAATTCTTTATACATTTCACAATCCAAAAAAATACAAAAATTAAACATATAATTTCCTTTTGAATCTGGCATTGATGAATGCACCTTTCGTCCACAAATTTATCTTTCCGCGAAAAAAAGTTACGTTGCGATTTGCATATTATTACCTTTTATTTATTCGTCAATTTTTTATCTCTCGAATCCCTCGCTGGCGACTGTACAGCTCGTTCGCACGACGCGTCTCATATATCATCTTAATTAAATTTCTCCGCCACCGACTTATTTACATGATTGTACCTGGATTTTTATGTAAGGGTCCGAAGGGCCCAGTGTGAGCGGAATTTAAAAAGGGCGAATTATACGCGCGCCTTTTTCTATACGCCCAAAATGCAAGTTAAGATTTGTGAGATGTCCTCTTAATTAGCGTTAAGTTACAAAAACTTGTTTAAATCGTAACGATTGATAACGATAAGAAACTGGTTAAGAGGAATTGAATGGGTAACCATTACTGGTTTCTCATGCGGATTTCTGTGCCTCGATGACGACTAGTGGTTTCTCATGTGCATTTCTGTGCGTCGATGATTACTAATGGTTTTCATGTTTCGGAGGACACTTTGGCCAACGCGTCCTGATCATTAAACCTCAATGGAGGCTTCAATACCCCTCTCCCTACTTTTAAACTGAAATTATCAAATCAACCAACCAAAAGAATATATAAAAAACAACACATCCTTCTTTTAGAAGCCTGTTAACACAACAATGACAATGACTACAGATTAGTATAGGTGGAATAGATAGTAATTTTAATTAAAACAGAATTTTTAAAATTACTGTTTCAGGTATTATAAAGTAAAACTATTTTTTATTTAAAATATACTTTACTTCAAAAAATCTTAACAGCACTAAAAGAATAGTGATAAAAGCTCCCACTAAAAAAACGGAGGGTTTGGAGGTCAATTCCTTGTACACCTATAATATTATATATATATATATATGTGTGTGTGTGTAGAAGTATGTGTGTGTGTGTATATAATATATATTGCAAAGTAGTTCATATAGAAATCGTAATGGATCACCTGATAAAAATAACTCAGCATAAAATGAAAAGCGTGTTACCCGCCGTTACTGTGGCAACCGCGGCTAAAGAGACGGGCTGGCCGACTAAGGCGCGTTGAAAGGTGTAACGTTACAAATATAGCCCTGCACTTCGTAACTGTTTATTGTTGCTCGATAAGGCTTCACTCAGATAATACTTCGGATTTTTTGACCGACTTCTAAAAAGATATAGTTAACTATTTGTCGGAATGTTTTCTTAGGAAAGTTATTAATTGGAATCCTATCCCAAAAAAAAACTATGTTTTATTTATGTTCATGGCTTATTATTTAATCCGTGAACTGATTTTTATTATTCTTTGTTTATTTCAAAGGAGATGTTTTTAGTGTGGTCAATTAATTTTGGTAAAGTTCTGATAATGGGATCCATAAGAAAAAGAGAAGTTTTTGAAATTTCGATTTTGGTTACTACTTTTTTAAATCTTTTTACTGTGTAACGGGTACTCACGATTAAGTATTTACTTAGTAACATAAGATTACACTGGGTTAAGACTTCGAGAATACTTGATTACAATTAATTTATCAGCTCAATGTTGTTGTAACCGATTTTCGACAAAATCCGGCGCCATGCGTTTTACACACACGAAGGAACGTACCGCAATAAGCACTTTAACTCACATCTTGCATTAAAAAACATTTTTGCTTTATAAAGTACTTTTAAACATGTCAATAAATTAAGTACGAATATGTTTGCATTCGTAACATGATCAGTCTGGGTTAATACATTGAGAATTCTTGATTACAATTAATTTAACAGTACCATGTTGTTGTGACCGATTCTCGACAAAATCCGACGCTTTTATGAGCTCTGAACACGCGATGGAACGGTCCGCAACAAATTATCAAACTTGCATT
>DWON01002163.1:0-21532 GCA_018251015.1 Phocides pigmalion okeechobee
GGCGGCGGTGGTACTTCCCGGTCGAACTATAGTTCTCCCACCTTTGAAGTCGTGAAGACCTCAGGTTATACGTTATATACACGTACGCACGTAAAACAAACTGCCGTAAGACAACGAGACAGCCACACTCCGTTTTTTTGGAAAACAGTTCCTATATCTGTACCTCAGTGCAAACAACCCATAACGTTTCTGTCAAATGTCTGTGTTATATTGTTATGATATTTCTGTCAAGTTTTTGCGCCTGTTATCTAGATTACCCATACACACATTTAAACCTGTTATCTAGATTACTCACATACACATTTAAGTAACATTTGTACATGTTTATTAAAAATAATTTCAGGAAATAGACCGGAACTGGTTGAAGAATGTTTCAGTGCTTCCCTGAAAGACTTAGGGCTGGACTATATCGACTTGTACTTGATACACGTGCCCTTTGCCTTCGAGTACGTGCCTGGGGACCTGCATCCTACCAACCCTGACGGCAGCATGAAGGTTGACTTAACAACAGATCTCGTTGGTGTGTGGAAGGTACTTTATTTGTTTTTGTACTACTACTTGTATCCGGCCACGTATTTACTTATATTTAACAAAATCCACAACTCTTAATCTAAACAGGTATTTTCTACTTAATTAACTTAAAGGCAATTACGGAGTTACATTTTAAAAGTTGGTGCTTATAAACTGTGAATCTGACTATTTTTCTAAACAAACATTAACGTTTTACATTATATCGATATTTACTATAAATTTAATAAACGGTAATAAAATCTTCATCTAAACCATCTATTAGAAGTCCGTGCCCATGCAGCATAATGCCAATAAAGTTGGTCATATTCCCATACACCATATCAATCGAAATTTTCGCCATGAAATTTGCACCAGCCCTCTTGTTACCAGCAGCATCGATTAAGTATGGATATAATTGTTTGAAAACATTTTTAATACCTACTCGGACTGTATGGACCAATGGTTTCAAGGGTTAGCGTGACATTTTTATTTATTTATTCTCTTCTATAAATAATAACGCAGGTTTTGAATACTCGAACCATCACTCGTTGGTATCAATAGTTAGGCACATGTATAAAATATAGATCCACGTTTATTATTCGTTACACACTATACGTTCCAACCTTAACATGTGTTATGTTAGGTATTTTGAAGTAAAATAAATGTATTTATACACATTATTGGAGGGGACCATCTTAGTCCTCAAAAGTAGGAACGCATCCGCGTCCATCCACGTGGACGTGGTTGTCCATGGACTGCAGTGACCACTTAACATTAGGTGGCCTGCATGCCCGTTTCTTACTCTTTCACAATTAAAAAATATATAATGTGGTCACCTAACAGCCAAACGCAATAACTACTTGAACTTCTCAATGTGAAAAGATATAACCTGTTGTTATAGTAAATTATTTTGAAGTGTCGGTGAAATACAGCCAAATGGGAATGAAAACTCATAATACGTTTGTATAAAAAGCTACAGATGTACTCGACAAATCTAATATATGTAAAAATTCAGCCACAAACCATAGATATGTAGGCATATACTTATCTATTACGTTCTATATCTTAGTTATACAGTAATATTATAAATCTGTGTATTACAAATTTAACTCGAGTCTGTATTTGAAGGAATTGTCAGATTCTGAAATTTGAAATGATCTGTTAAATTCTGCTGACAAAATTGTTATTGTAGATGATAAAAGGCTTCTAAATATGTATTTAATAAACTAAATATTTTTCCCACTCGATTAATGGAATCACAAAAATAAAAAGACATCTATAAAATGGGTTTAACCTTTCCGCAATATTGCACACGAATAAAGAAGAGCAGTTCACATTACACGAAAACAAAAATTGTGAACTCCAATTATCGAAGTGACGCAGTGTACAAAGATTGTAGCTATCCAAATATTCTATCAAAAAACTCTCCCGCTTACAAGAAATCATTTAGAAGACCTTCGCAAGTGTTAAACAATAAATTATATGACCGTTTCTCTTGGACTAAAGTTTACCGATCTCCCGTTAACAAGAGACAGGATAAACAGCAATTTGTTACCGATAATCACAGCACGGTATCCAATAATCCAACATTAAGTTCAAGTCGTCAAATAATTGCTATCGATCAAGAGGTTACTGACAACTCTGTTTATTTAAAACCATCGCTAGCGACGACCCAAACGTCAGCGATATCCGTACCAAACGAAAAGCTTCCTGTTAAAAAGAAAAAAATATTTTGTAGCAAGTTAGTGCCAAAACTTCTGTGCCCCTGCTGTACAGGAGGTGGTGATGACCGGTTGGCAACGCTCATACAATCATTCGACGAAAGTCTAGGAGGATCGTACGAGAATGTCGATTTACGACCATCTAATATAGAATACCTATCCTTGAATGCTGAACCATCTATTATGAGTATTATACATCTACATAACACCATGATGAAGAAACGAAAAACTCCGAAATTGTACGCCAAGATATTGCAAGCAATAATTCAAAATTCGATTAAAAATTTTACGTGTGTTTCTAATTAAACAGGCACTAACAATCGAGTTTAAATAGCGCCTTACTTTAATAAATTTTAATGATAATTTATTTATATATATGTTTACTCATTTCAATGTTTTAACTTCAATAGAACAAATATACACGTATCCTGTTTTTAAAAACCTATAATATTACCGAATGCTAGATCTACGACCATAGGGAAAAAAATGTTTAATCCAGGCTGCTAGACCTCCCTTTTCCCAATCTCCTAACGAGAAAATAAATCACGGAAACCCGCAGCTCCTTAAATTTAAAGCATCAGAGCATCATTTAGGATTTAATCAAGTTAGATGCCCGCGAACATTCAGATCCAATTAGTTAAAATAGTTAAAATAGTATCCAATAGTTATGTTGTACAAAAATGTAATCAAACAACAGAAAAATCATTATATTAGTTTAATTGCATCGTGCACGGAAATATATTTAGATTTTTTTATGTGCGCGGATCTCATAATTATGAGATGGATAAATCTAAATTAAAGTCTGCCACCACGCTTACGAAGTGTGCGAAATTGGTTTAATAGCTACTAGGCAGTAAAAGCTGTAACTTTGACTCCATCTAAAAACCGTTGGATAATTATTGACATCGGATATTAGATTTAGGAGTGTCTTAAACACACAAACAAATATACATACTCTTCATTGAGATCATGCTTTCAAAATTATACTGGGTAATTTTTTAGCTATCAAACTGTCAGCTACTATAATTATACTGTATTTTCTATGACTGTCAGTACATCTTACTTCAAATATCAACACGTCATTTAGATACAAAATCTAATTTACATTGAATTTAACAACGTATTTTATTCATATTTGTTCAAATTTAAGCTGTACAAAATGCAGCTTAAATTAAATTACAATGATAAAAATGAACCTTTAACAAGAATGTCTTAGCAAAATGACATGTGATCAAATACAAAGTAAAGGACAGCTAAATATAGTAAAATTAAGACAAATCCTTGCCTAAAAATGCATCTATATATATCATTAATTATAGCACGTAGATGTATTCTCCATCAATAGTTATTAAATAGACACATAGACAACCATATAGCTTTACCTGAAATTGCAATATAAAAACTTGCTCTCTAAATATGCCGCCACAAGGAATCTTAGAACATAAAGAAGGAAACATCTGTTCAATGTCTAGAACTCCAGCTGATACGTGCATGATATCACCAAACACTGCCAAATCTACGTTTGATTTCTGGTGTCAATATAATGTAAAATCCAATCACAGTCTGGAGATTATTTCTCATGTTCTATCCAGACCGGTTTCTGAATCATTTTCTATGAAGAGTGTATTTAAAGAAACTAAGGAAACTAGGCAAGAAACAAAACGACCCAGTCCGATTCTAATGCTAATAAACAATTTAAGACAAAAATTTAAACTTAAAAAATTAAGAAATTTACGATCCAGCAAAGAAAATAAAGTAGTATTGTACCGAGTTCCTAAGATAATAAGTAATTCTTCGTATGTGAATATCGCTGGTGCTTCAAGTAAACATAAGACAAATACGATCCCCTTGACAATTAGGGACGAATCCACGCATGCATCTCAAAATATATCGTCCATTAACAAGCTACCAAATAAAATATGTGGCCCTGGTGAAATATTGCTCAGAAGAGAATACATGTATGGAAAAAGGTAACTATTTGCACAGATAGTAGTTGCTCTAAACATTCCTGTGAGAACATCACATTACGGAATCATTACTCGTAGAAGATTAGATAGGCGCCTTAAAAGACTTAATTAACCCAGCAATAGTGTAAGAAAGAAAGGTACAAGTTTAACTACGATAAATCTATTAATATCATTATACACCGTTATTTATTTACGCCCAAAGAAGTCTGAATTGTTGAACGTACACTGTATAGAATGTGTGACTAGCACCCCTTTAAATCACTCTTTACAAAACATGGGCAATATTTTTATTTAAATTAATATTATATTTGAATTTCGTCAACTATAGTATCTAGATACCGTACATAATCTCGCTAATATTATACAAGTGAACGTTGTTCTTTAGATGTTATCTTTTAACTACTTAACAGATTTAAATAAAATTGGTAGCTACAAGCATGAGTAACATTTGGTTGGAAGTATATGAACGAAATCGTGGGTAATAGTTATTTAAATAAACAATAGATTTTTCTCTTCATGAACAAGTTAGTATTCTCGTCTCTCCTTTTAATTACAGATGAAAACAGGAATATTATAAGGTAAAACTTACAAAGGTAAACCTACCTGTTTAATTGCTTGCTTTGTGCCTCTCTATGTTTTTATAGCCCTCAAACGAGTGGACCGGTCTGAATTTTGCTTTTTTTTTTCGTCAGGAACTATTAAAGATCAAGAAGTCAGGGAGAGTGCGGCACATTGGCGTATCTAATATGAACGAGGAGCAGATCTCGCGGCTTTCGGCAGTTGAGAAGCCGGCCTGCCTACAAATTGAAGTCCACGCTCTGTGTCAACAAACATCCATGCTTGCTGCCGCCAAACGCCTTGGGATACCCGTTGTAGCATACTCTCCTCTTGGTTCCAAAGGCCTGGCTGACGCTCTCAGTGCTAAAAATGGGTAAGGAAGTTGCATAGTAAGCATCTTAATCCATTAACTCAGTTCATAAATGAAATACTGTTTTAAACTACTTACTGTTTCCAAACTTTTTTCTTCTTAACGACAAATAGTCTACCCCTATTGAAATACTCAAATATTCCAACGAACCCTTGAAAAAATTGAATAAAATAAAAAGCTATCATTACGTTGTCATTTACATTTATGTTTAGCTACCTAAACTTAAGTTTATTTTAACCAAATTTATTTTTACAGTAACATATTGCATCTCTACAATTATGAACTTAATTAAGAAATTCAAGTTTTCAGCAATGTGAAATACACATGTACATAAATTATATAACAGACATCATTTAATAAGGTGTAGGTACTTAAAACAAATCGTACTTTATTTAAAGTGTATACGATTCCTCATATATTTTTCTGTAGCATGTGAAGTAGACAAAAAAATTGAATTCCAAATGAATCCTAAAATGTTAAATTTTCGAAATAGGTCTTTATTATTTTAAAATTGCGATATGATATTGTCGCAAGATGTAAATCATAATGCTATCACTAATAAAAGAATCATAACGATATACAGGCGGGAGGACCCAAATCTGTTAGAACTGCCGATGGTCAAGAAAATAGCGGCAGCTCACTCCCGCACCCCAGCCCAGGTCCTGCTGCGCCAGCTGCTGCAGCGCGGGGTCGCCGCCATCCCTAAGAGCACTAGTCCTACCAGAATTAAACAGGTCAGCTAAACAAATTAAGATACTCAATTTGTTTGTATAATGTATAATAGACAAGTAAAGATACGTTCTTAAATAAGAGCTGCTTTGTTCCAACTTGCCTGATCCTTCTAGAGTCAAAATAAATACATTGAGTAATACCATTTACAGATAAGTACATGTTAAAAGAACTGCTTAAGTAGTAATTATAAACCATTTTCGCAAAATAGACCTTACTACCAGGTCTACAGACCATAGGGGGCAACGCAATTTTTCTTGTCATAGCAAGGTATAGACTATTATTGCTTGTTTTATCACTGCTAATTATGTAAAACAATACGATTCGGATATAAAACGGTTTTAAAAGACGCCAGGCCCTAAATGGTAATACTTCCAGGAGGATTATGAATCTGTAATAATAAGTCAAAATAAAACAGATAATAATTATGATGTTTGGGTCATGAGTCAAAAGTAGCAATTAGGAGAGAATGCATACATTAAAATTACCTAATATATATTAGTTATAGACAATGGACCTCTTTGAATGTGTGACGTCCTGGACAATGGACAATTAGCATAATATATTTCTGATTAAAAGTATACATTAAAGTTAAATAATATTGCTTTGCAGAACATTTCTGTATGGGACTTTGAACTCGATGAACATGAGATGGCAGAATTAGCGGCTCTGGATCGCGGGGAGGACGGGCGAATCTGTGACTTCAGCTTTTTTGTCGGAGTGGAGAAACATCCAGAGTTCCCGTTTAAGAAGTAGACCTAAACTGACAAACATATTTACTATACTACAACTGCATAAAACTAGTGATTAATATTTTCGAATCTTCATTTATTTCGTTCCATACGGGCAAGGATCTAAATCAAGATTTAAAAAATCATCGGAATAGAGGACTTTGCTTAAAAGTTCGTCAGTGGTACTAATCTATTAAATATTTATTTTAAAGAAGTCTAACATCAACGGGTACTTAGGTATATTTTATAAGCAGCAAGCATAAATACCTGCAATAAAATAAAATAAAAACCACTTACCTAATTAACTATTTATTAAACATACATATGTAACCTATTGTGATTAATCAGTTTTTTGGTTGAGAAAATATGAAATTTGTAACTACGTAACAAAATTATAAATTTAAATTATGTAAGATATGAAAAAAATTAAACATTTTATAACCGATTCTTATTATTAAATTATAATTAATTAATACAACTAGCAAATTTTTGTTGGCCCAAAAAGCTTGTAGAACATGTGAATATAAGTATTAAAATAAGTGATATCTATAACTGATTTAGTGTTATTTTCCTCTTTTTCCTCTTTATACAGAAACAGTTCATATTTATTTACTTAATTGGTGACCTACCTCGCCTTTCTTAGGTGCATTTTCGACATCACATCACAAATCTTTGATATTCTCTGCTTTTATCTATAATATGCATGTTATTGTATAATTTATGCTATAATATGCATTACACTGCAACCTCGATACAATGGAACTGAAATAAATTAGAAAATATTCGTTATACCTACTAATTTGTTTTTTTTTATTATGAAAGAATAAGAAACGGGCATGCAGGCCACCTGATGTTAAGTTGTCACTGCAGCCCATGGACAACCACGTCCAATCTCCAATAGACGCGGATGCGTCCCTACTCTTGAGGACTAAGAAAAGCTCTAACGGCTCTACCATTTTTAAAACTTGACTTGAAAAGCACTGACTTTCATTATATAGAAGTAAGTTTAGTCTAAAATTCGTTTTGATAAGGCAAAAAAAAACATTTATAACATACTAACAAATGTCGATGAAAATCGGGAGTTTACCAAATTAAATTATTTATCACAAGAGGTCACCCTTTCAATTTCCAACTGCGTCTAACGTTACTGAATATTGTAAAAGTTCTTCTATGCGCGCATTACGTACATAAAATGTTATAGAAAGACTAAGTAATATTAAAGTTCGCATGTCTTCGCAATTAGGTTAACTCATAAACGATTGATAAGATAAGATACATCGGGCACAGTCGGGGTTGGTGGATGGGTACCGGTAAGCGGTAATCGGTAGCGACAGCTGAGAATTTGAGTGCTCTAGTATTATCCAGACTATAGCTAAAGAATTCTAAAATATGACGAAACGCTTCGCAGATGTATGCATTACTGTAGGTTTATTTAGATCGCTATGGCGGTAGCATTGCCGTGCTCGTGAATATGTAAATAAAAGAATGACACATGAGTTTTTACTAATTGTCACATCATCATTGAAAGTCAAAATCGTTAAAAGAAGAGTCCTTATAATATCATCATATCAATCTGTCATTTTATCCATTTGTCCTTTATTACGGTCGTTTAAAACAAAGACCATCATCACCATAGCATTCCACATACAATTTAATATAAATATCCATAACCAATACAATGTTATTTTAAATTAAGACAGTATGGGAAATCTATAAGTATAGATAATATTAATACAGGATAATTTCAATGGGAATCTTTTGCTCTTTATACGTTCTGACATTAAGAAAAAACATTATTAAATTGTAATTCCAACATCACTAAATTTGTTTATTATAGTACCTACTGACGTCATAACTGTAGAGTAGTATGACGTCCACCGATTTTGTCCAATTACGTGCGTAACATTAGTGTAAATTTTATGATATTTTCTGATACTTATCGAAAACTTAAATTAATTATTACAACTAATGATCGAATTCAAATACTTTTCAAAGATTTCAAACCATATAACAAGGTATTAATAAAAACAAATAAAAGTCACATAAATATTATCGTATATTTGTACTTTTACTCAGTTTCATGTTAGTATGATTTGATACTTATAATATAATAATAAGATAATTTTATAAGTTTATGTATAACCTGAGTTTAATAACTACATATTATGCAAACTATATTTATGCAAACGACCACAAGCGAGGCGATCATTAGTAAATTAAGCAACAATCTATGAACGATCTCATAAAGGATTTTTAGTTCTGTTTAAGGTAATATGTGGATGTACATTGGCTGCAGCGACTTCTAAACATCAGGTGACCTGCATGTTCGTTTGCTACTGTTATTACAAACAAAAAACTTTTTTTCTTTGGTTTCTTAGGACTATCAACGCAATTGTGATTGATTTCAGATAAGACACTTTGAAAATGATAACCAAAAGTATACTCGAATAGAGTTGGTTACAATTTTAGATAGAAAGCAGTGACCATTTAATATTAATGGCCTAGATTCTTCTTCATATAGACCAGAAAGTCCCACATATACTAAAGAAACTGGAATACGTTAGCATATATTTAACATAGCATTATTTATTCAAAACACCAACTTGCATAAATTGAACATACATTAATATACGGTACCTAATTTCTTGGAGTTAAAGGAAAGATGACAACTCATTGTGATATTTCAGTTAGCGATTGAACCCCGGACCGATAGTTCGTGTGTAGAAATTGGTCGTGGTGTATTAGTGCGCTTCATACAAACACAATGGCATATATATTGAAGGAACTTGTGAAAACATACTACTACCTCAATGAAGATATAGCGGGTATAATTGTTAATATTAGGAACAAACAAGATAAAGAAGCAGATCCCTAAGTAGTCGTGGTTAGCACACAAACCCAGAAGTGATTGCCGAGAATTGGGTGGTCAACCTGTGTTTTATATGTCTATTTCATTTATTACCATTATTATGACTTTAACAAGTTTAATCCGAGAAATCAGAATCCAGTGAAAAAAAATTGATAATGGTGATGATGATCATCCCAATACTGTTCACTACTAGGCACAGGTCTCGTCTTAGAATAAGAAGAGTTAGGTCATTGTCCACAACGCTAGTCAAGTGCGGCTCCAGGTTTTCCGTGTAATCCGGAACCTTAACCAATGGTGCATCACTGTGTGCTAAATGATGATATTAACCATTTATTAATTTCTAGATCCTAAAACACAAAACTGGCCGCTAATGAGGACTCCCTGGCCAGGGCTGGGAATCTTGGCATTGTACATCATGGCTGTATGCAGTTGGATACCAAACTACATGAATAAACGACCGGCCTACGATCTGCGGCGGTTGATCGCGTTTTATAATATAGTCCAAATATTCTGTTGCGGCTACATCGTATATCATGTAAGTTTTATGAAACAAATTAGGTAATATATCTTGTAAGGGCGATTGGTTTAAAAGGTATGGTGCGAAAAAAGAAAGGAACTTACAAGAGGCCATCACTAATTTATCACTCAGAAGTTCGAATCACGCATGTTTTCTGTCGTTGTAATAGGTACCGTACCAAACTCACTATATCGAAAACAAAAAAACATTGAAAAACTTTTCTTGTATGGGGACTGGGTCTAAGAAAGTCCCCATATATTTATTTGTTAAAAAGGTAATAACAAATATTCCGCAAATGTTTCATCAGCTCTCTGTAACTTTCCAAAAGAAAGTTCGTTATAATGTTTTAAATGATATATTTTACTCAGTGCGTGTCACCATAATACCCGATCTATGAATATATCAGTTTTGAATCTTGTTTTATAAGTAAATAAATAAATTATTGTAGAGCTTGAAATTAGGCTGGTTCAACCACTACTCCTGGATATGTCAGCCAGTGGATGAGGGACCCAACAGCAGTGAATACGCATGGAAAGTCTGCTACACGTACTTCGTAATTAAACTTATTGACCTCTTAGACACGGTATGTATTTAAATAGCTTTTTAATATGCAATACATTTCAGCGTGTACAGTAAACTTATTTATAAGCAACAACAATTAACGTACGTAATTAGATTTAAGAAAAGTAAATAATGAAATATGTGTAATTAATTTAATGTAAATTTTAATTAGTTTTCATTGTAAATATGAGAAAAAAGTAATGTACGGACTTACACTTTTATGAAGTAAAAAAGATGATGAATTAGATATCTATACACACATACACATAATTATATAAAAGAAGAAAGTCACTGTCTGACATAGAGATCAACGCAAAGCCGCAACCAGTCAGCCTAGAGTCCTGATTTTTAGCAGATAGGTCTGTTTATAAACGTAAGTCAGCACTAAGAAAGGAGTTTTTTAAATATCATTCTGAAAAGGCTTAAAATAGGTATTGAAACATTGTATAAAAGAAGGTTAAATTGTATTACTTTTATAGATTTCTTTGAAATTTACGTAAAGGGTAAAAATAAACTGAGCAAAGCCGCGGGTAAAAGCTAATGTAAATATAAAATTCAACTAAAGAAATAATTTGATTGTTTAATAAGTAGAAGTTGCAAATACTTACTTTTAGTACTACATTTTTTATGTAAGAAAAGCAGCAACGAGCATGCAAAGCATCTGACAGCAATTACTAAATATCAGGACAAATCAGTATTTGCTGTAAATCTAAGTTTATATTTTAAATTTCCAAATAAGTATATATAAAATGTTATTAATACCGTAATATACTTACATAGATATAACATGTATTTGTTAGTTTTAACATAATTAACAATGATTTTTTAGGTATTCTTTGTGCTGAGAAAAAAACAAAATCAAGTATCATTCCTACATGTCTACCATCACTTCGGAATGGTGGCGGTTTCGTGGGGCATTGTCAAATGGGTGCCAGGTATCGTATTAAACCAATTTGACTAATATGAAAAATGTGAAACTTTGTTTGAATGTCTTTTAACTACTACTCCTTAAGGATATACCGAGGCAAACATAGCTGGAGTTATTTCAGATTGGTCCTTTTTATCTTTTAATAAATAATTAATTTTATAATACTCTTATACAAAGCCTATATAACATCTTAAAATCTACGTACTACATGTTAATCTCGGAAAAAAACCTCTGCCTATCATTTCTCTACTAAGTTCGTGGGTGGTACTCTGATGCTAGAAAGTACAATATTTCAGTGAATTGTCCGCGCATCTTGAATCTAGAGAATACAACTCCAGTTTAGTGTTAAAGACTGCAAACTGTTTATAACTAAACTGCCCTGACACATGATCGTTTCAATAATATCTTTTGAAACGACGATGTATCAGATCCACTTTATATAGGTACTACATTAAGTAATTACCATACTAATTACTTTGGCAAGTCTTTTGAATTCGCTAAAAGTTGAATAACTCTCAATCTCGGTTGATTTAATTTCAGGAGGACACGTAACGTTTATAATATTAATTAATTCAGTCGTGCATATCATAATGTACGCTTATTACTTGCTAACGACCTGGGATGAATCCTACAAGAGTTCACTGTGGTGGAAGAAATACGTCACACAAATACAAATAGTAAGCAAAAGTTTAATTCTGCTCTAAATACAGTTAAACTATTTCAAGCTACTTTAAGAAAAAAAAACAATTCAATTCAGATGTATTTTTTATTTTTTACCGCGGAACTAATTTATTAACTGAATAAGAAATTCTATTCTTATTTGAGACGGAACTTTCTGTTTGGTTTGTCCATAGGTTCTATTTGACATGTAATAAAAACGGCTTATCCTTGTAAACAAAAATAAAATCCCATAGACCTTAATTAATCATTTAGATCCTTTTCTGGCTGGAGAACTGGGTTAAAACCATCAAAATCTGTATGGCGATTTCAATGTCCCATGACGTTTTTTCATATGAAGGGAGAACAGTAGCAAAGGAGCATGCAGGCTATATACACAATCGCAAGTAGGCCTGAACTCCTATCTAAGGTCGTATTTAAATTTGCTACTACTCCTTTGGATTATATGGTCGGCTCGATTTTAAATGTAACCAGTAACTACACCTCTGCAAACGAAAAACGAAAGTTGCTTTAAGACAGATTACGAGGGTGACTTTGATACATTGCCATCAAACTGTTCTACCACCTGTTCTACCATCATACAGTGTAGGTATAGGCATTTTATTGTTAGTGTTATTAGTGTAGTTATTGTGTTGTTAGTTTTTAATTTTTGTATTTTGATGTTACAGTTGCAGTTCACATTTACTTTGGCTTACTTTATCGCGCTGGCAGTAAAAAAAGACTGTAATTACCCGCGATTTCCAGCTTTTATCCTCATCCCTCAAAATCTCTACATGGTGATATTGTTCGGCGATTTCTACTACAAAGCTTATATTAAAACAAAAAAGAATTAGTTATACACGAAAATAGATCTTTAATTGTATTTATTTTATTTTTCACTAGTGTACATTATTTTGAGCCAATAGACTAATGTGAATTTAAATAAAGATGTTTTTTATCATGATTATTTTATATGAAAGAAGTATTTGTGTTGCCACTCCTAAGGACATAACTATAGTCTACTGAGTAGTAGTAGTAGTGGTAGACTCTTCTCGATTCTGTGATCAGTAAACATACCATTTACCATCACCACCAATCATCTCAACGTGGACACGATTTACTTTATAGCGGATTAAGAGTGCGGGGGTGGTACATTCCTGGTCATACTATTGTTTTACCACCTGTCAATTTCGTGCTCTACGTTAGACCCTACTCATTAAATCTGTTCAGATCTATACTAACTAGTACATCACCTATGTCCTCTGTTTGAAAATTCTTTTTATCCGATGTGTATAAATAATTTATATAAAGTAACAGACATGCTATATTCAAATTATTTATTAATAAAACTTAAAAAACATGTTTTTAGGTTTATTGTAACACATGGTATTTGACATGCTATTGTGCAAATAAAGCAAAAATTGCTAGAGAGATTCAGATCTTTTTTTAGTTAAATATCTCGGACACTTATTAAAAAAATATCACGATGATAACCAGCAAAAAGATTGCTCGTCTAATTCGTAATTATTGAAAGTAAACTTTATTATAAAAGAAAACTATAATTTTGGTAACCTGAATAATCTAAAGGATTAACAGTTAACCACTACGACCACTTTCATTACATAAAGATTAAATAAATAAAATAAACCCCCATAAACTGTAATTACTTGACAAACTAGGCAATTATTCTGTACAAGTATTGGCCACAACAGCCGATACAAATATTTAAAATTTAAATCTATATCCATATTCCCGTGTTATTTCACGGCAAGTTTCTTTCATTTAAAATATAAATCCAATAATTTAAGTAAAGTATTGTTTTATATCACTTCTTGCTCAGTCACCTTTACTTATTACCTTATAGCCACAACTATAAATTAGTGTGGCAATTAATATTTGTAAGTAATTTTCAATACAGTTATACCATCTGGTAATGTTGAATGAAAACACTGTCGAAAATAATAACTTGCTAAAAATATGCTGAAACCTTCTTTATTAACATAAAGTAATGCTAAAGTAACTAAAAATGAGAAAACCAATAAAGGATATATTATCAAGAATGTTACGTTGAAAATGTTTTTCCACAAATTGTTAAGTCAATAAAAACAAGTAAATCTATTAAAAATATTTATTCCCAATTATATTGTGCTTAGCACTATTTCGCAAGTACTAAGTATTTGCGTATTTATAAAAATACCTTTAATGCTACAATTTACAATGAAGTGTGACGTTTTAACAATATAAAAGAGACAATAAATCAATTTAAATTAACTAATTGAGTGTTAAAATACTAATACGAAATTCTATAATTGACTTAATCTACTAAAAAGATTTTGTTTTACGAGATCGATCACATTGCTTTGACTGAACGCGTCAATAACTGCTTTAGTTAAACAAAGGCTACGCGTGGCGCCATCTATGTCGTCATCTTCCACAGATTTACTTCTCTTTACGAATTCTTTAATATTCGCTTTAAGCAAATCTATTAGTTTTTCATTAGTAATACCGGGTACAATTTCTAACTTATTCTGTGGGTTATCTACTAAAGCATTGAGATCAAATTCCTCTGGCACAGCTGTGTCATGGTCGTCTTCTCGAGTTTTCTGTCGCTTGATGCGATGCAATTTACGCTTTTTATCCATATGAGCTTTGGCTACTGCCTCTAGCTGCAAGAACAACACTGCCAAAGGAGTGTCTGATATATCATCCTGCAATTAAAATATTTATAATTAGATCTATCTTTAGATTTCTTATATGTTGTAAAAGTAAATATCAACAAACACTATAGAAATAGTAAATCACAATTGGACATAGTTTGTTTTTTTTTATGAGAAGAGTAGCAATAGATGATGCAAGCCACCTCATATTAAGTGATCATTGCCCTCATGTACAGTTAAAGTCCAGAGACGGATCCTATCTCAAGCTGTATATGGGTGTTTTATTACCCCTGAGTAATAACTGGCAACCACACCTAGCTAACTGAAACACAGGAATGACTTCATAACAGATTATGACAGCGCAGTGGTACCTCCTCGGTAGAACTATAATTCTACCAACTATATCACATTAAGGACCATTTCGATGATTAGGAAGCATGGGACTGAGCCTACCTCACCGGGCTATTTCTTTTTCCCATAAAATAGTTTTATTTACTCGAAATTGTGTGCAGATGACATTGGAGAGATTCTGATACACACGTCTGACACTTTTTCTAAAGTTATACTGTACAATGTTTATTTACCAATGACTGATTCGTGAAGAGTTCTGGTAATTTTTTCCGACGCCTTTATTCTGACGGTCAACCTTAGCCTACAGGGCACTCAAAGCCAATCTACTCATTTTACATTGTACAATAAAATAACATTTGAATTTGAATAAGTAATAGCGCAACTATGACGCAAACAATAATAAAAAAACATTAATAGCAATAATTTAATGTCATCAATGCTATTAACTACAAATTCTTTTTTATTTATGTAGAAATACCTCTATTATATAAATCTAAATAAGGATATCAACCTCCTAATCTATATTCATTGCTTTAAATCCATCACTCCGTTAATTCGATCCATGTTCATTATATATAAATAAAAAAGAAGGTCAAGGAAACTTCTAATGGATGTTTCAGAATATAAATGACTATTTCAAAGATAAATAGTCGGTTTGTAAATTAACGATGTCTAACAATTACGTGAATGAAGTTGTGTATAATAACTAATTATAAAATACGATATCAACGCATCTTTCAATGAACACTTCTTATGACTGTCAGTTGACTCATGACCTGACATTATGAGTAAATAGCCAGTCATAAAAGTAACATAAGTCATTATAGCTTACTTCATACATCATGAGACTTACCTCATTGGGATTAACTAATAGTTTAGATGTTTCCTGTGGCAGGTCTTTGCACAATTGAGCGACAAGGATTTTTATAAGAGCTTCTGATACATGAGCTGATGAGTCCTTTTCCTGAAAAAGGGAATCACTTCATTATTTATTATACCCTAAAAAATATAATATAGCTACGAAAATCTTAGAACATGTTCTCCTTCTAATGCAAAGCATTGGAAACTACAAATTTATCATAAACATGAATCCATTTACCCATTGCTGGGTAAAAGGCAGGACACAATTGCTAATAAAAAGTGCATTTAAATACTAAATTATTTTTTAGCTACAAATACTGGGAGGTTTCAAACCATAGACAAAGCCTTTTCTCAAATGTATCCATCTCTTTCTAAGTATATATGAACCTTTATCACATATATCGTCAACTGGAGATTGTGTATGTAGGCCCATTTAGACTAGGATGTGAATGGCATACACCACATGACTATACAGCCAATCCAGTCCAACTTTAGATACATGTTTCCTCGCAGATTGAAAAGAAGATTAACTATATTAAACAGATATATAAGAATTTTTGATTTACATGTGGAAGCCATATATTGACTGTAATATTTAATAGGTCGATATTCTGAACATAATGCCACCAGCCATGGGGTACAAGGAGAGCATCGCCTGCAGAAAGCTCTACCATACGCGCCCCAGTTAAACCTGAAAGAAAAAATACATGTTATTGTACTAAACATACAGTGTAATTAGTAGAGTGCAAAATTTGCAAGGTGGCATAAAGACGTGTGAGGTATCACCCATTTTTTATAAAAACTTTACATAGAAAGGTTGTTGATAAATCATTTTCAAATGAGGTGACCATCTTAATCTTCTAGATTAGCAACACACCTGAAATTAATTTCAAATGAAACTGCTGTTCCATGTGAAGTTGAGCTACATATGTCCATATGCAGCTGTGACCGCTTCCCATCACCACATATTTCTCTGCTATTTTAATCATAGAAATATGAAAAAAATATATATGTTACCGTTAATTTGTGTAAATCAGTTAGAATGCAGATTAATGAGGTATTCTGCAGATTAACTGGCTGAGTCTGTTAAAGTGAAAAAAAAATGTTGAGTTCCTACATTAACTAGATAATCTGCCGACTTCCTAGGTAATCTACAGACTAACGACCATGAATACGGTAAATTCTATAAAACTGGTTCTTGTTTGAATAATATATTTTAATTAGTTGTAGGTAATTATTTAATAAAATTTCTAAGACTTACAAATAAAGGAATAAAAACTAATAACTAAAACATAAGTCCACTGATAAAATAATACAGATCAAATCGAATCAATCACCACAAATTGCATGATCAAACAAATTACATTCAACGCAGGCATGAGCACCCAATGTTTCTTTAGAGCAAACAACACATAGGACTGATTACCTAAGCACTGACCGATAACCTGTTCATTATGTATTATGCTAGATTAGAATTAATGCACTCTTACTAGGTAAAGTGCAAATAAGAGCTTTATTAATTAAAATTTTACACTAACGAATCGTATCAGACCATCTGCAGATTACCTAGTTAATGTGCACATTAACGTTTTATGCATTCTAACGGTAACAGATATACTGCTTAGTGTGCCATCCGATATACGGAAACATATGAGATTTTGACTCTGGCGGTCACCCAAATTTCGGCTGCTCCAGACATTGTTGCTTATGATTAACACAAAACATAGGCTAGGCGCGCTTGCAGGTTTTTCTATTAGGCTTTTCTATTTATTTTCATAATCGCTTGAACTATTCGGTTTGGGAGGTACCACAGCCGATGTCATACTTCGCCGTGAGACACTTGTGTTTGGGTTAAAGAACTGCAATAGGCATAACACGCTATACTTACAAACGACTATCTTAATCTTCAGATGTGACAACGCTCATACAAATCCTGATAAAACTTCACCTTTGTCCGTACCTTGTGTGTATGTGTGTATGTGTTTAAACTTACACACAGTTTTAACATTAAGCAGGAAAAAACAATTTCCAATGTATGTTAAAACTACATACATTTTACATTTTTCACTTATTTTATTTCATTTACAAAATAATATACTTACAAAAACCATTGAAATATTATCACATAAAAAATTGTGGTATCATCAAGCTAAAAATCAAATTTCAGAGAGACATAAAACAACCTTTTTTGAACATAAATAATTTTAAATTTACAAGTCACCCTAAATCAATTCTTCATCATGTCCGTCTTTTTGGCTATAATTTCAATAAATCTCCAGGAAAGTCATTTAGCTTGTTCTAAGCTGATCTTACAAAAATCATTTTTGTTAGTAGTCGGCCGGTTCTACTTAAGTATAATTATAGTAGGTATATGTACAGTTTCTCTGTAGATGTAGAGCCGTATAGTTCACGTACACGTAGTTGATAGTCAGTGTAAAGGCTCAATCCCGCTGCGTCCGGCCGCATTCGTAGCCAACAGGTGGTCGAGCGGCACTCCGTAACAAGCCGGCGTGTGTAGCACTTGCTAGCTCCAGTGTAGCTCGGTGCATGCTGCATACTCGTAGCGCTCTGTCGGTGCACGCAGCGCGCCGCGTAATCGGTGCCAGCTCGCTTCGCATAGCGCTGACAGGGACTTCGGACATACTTCAGACACTGAATTTTGAAACAGATTTGAGGAAGTTTTTTCGGAAGTTAAACAGTACGTGTATATTCATTATTTATTCTAGATTAAATAAATGTAAGGCGGACGCGTGAGTTTCTCGACAGTGATTTAGACTACTTTCAGATTAGCAAAACTTAAAGATAATTTCGAAGTGAAATCAATAACGATAAGATTAAATAAATTAAAAGTATATAGTATTAATAAATAAATAAGAGTTTTAATTCTTCTTAATTTAATGTTTTTCACTAAGTGCGTGTAATAAAATATTGCTTTGAGATGATGGAAAATATTGTGAGGAAACCTACTTAACTAAAAGTCCTCAAGAGGGTGTGAAATTTATCAAAAAATAAAACTTGACCAGCATCACGGACTAAGCCAAAGCGGCGTACACAATACAACTACAAGTACACAGTACCCGTACCCAGCAGTGAGATCGTAATGGATTGCTGACTTTGATATAAAACAAAGGCGAACTTAAGCTCCCTCTTTGTCAACGCTGACAGATTTGGTTATTAGATTAGCAAATAAATATATTCGAATAGTGAAACACCTTGTTTCAAAAGTAAAAACAGTAAGTATTATTTATATTCAACGTTCATTCAATATTAAACATTATAGTGAATAATTTTGATGTAACTTGTAAATTTATCATAAATAATTAGCTGTACTCGGCCACGCCTTGCCGTGACCTTTCTTTAAAATTATGTGATATGCAAAACATGCATATTCGAATATAACATTGTCAATATTTTGAAGCAATCTGTAAAATATAACATGTAAGTATAAAAACATATATTTAAAAACTTAAATATTTAAGTTTATGGAGATTTTAAGCCATTTAAATAATAAAAATATACCGTGATGCTTAATAAGAAGTAATGGATAATTATTTTTGTATTTAGGTGAGTTTTTGCATTTTTTGGGGCATTAGTAAATTAAAAAAATACCTTAACGCTTAACAAAAAACTTAAAGTTTGAATGTATTTGTATTCACTTATAACTTATGAGGTTTTAATCCTTTAATTTTACGTTTTAGTTTTTAGTTTTTGTTTTAATTGCATTCAAGATAAATTTCTTTTGATTTTAATCTAATATTATCGCCCAATTTATACATTTTCATTGTAAAAGCTGCTCACGATTAACAATTTTCAATTGACGAATTTTTGACCTAGTTACAGGGCCTCGAGCCCGGCAATTGGTTCGTAATATCCGAAATTAAAAATCGTTAAAGTACGTGCCCTTTATATAATAAAATAAATATATTTCCTCTTATATATTTTTTTGTGTTCCATTAATTTTTTAGCTGCTACATTCTCGCTCACTTACTCACTTTTATAACGTTTTTTACCTGATTAATTACATCCCTTTTTTCATTTGGTATAATTCATTGAAAGTTAAGGGTTGAAAAAAAACAAATTTTGTTCTTCTTTATTATATCACCTTTTATACAAAATATCAACCACTATTTTATGTATTTAGGGGTAGTATTTCCAAAGAACATATTATTTTATTTTTCTCTCCATAAACGTGAATACAAAATTTGAGTTGTTTGACTTCCAAATCGATGAAACTTCATCACTTCACTTGTCAAACCCAATTCTCCCGGTTTAAGGGGAAATTGCCAAAATACCTTATTTGGTTTTCACGTTTACTTTGTAAAGAAAAAAAAAATATTCACTCAAGAACCTTAAATTCCATCAAAATCACTTCAGTCAATACAGTTGCGTTCTCCAAAAGCCAGACGTACATCTTAATATCACTGCAATTCATTGTATACGTACTACATTTACTAATTACTTGCACAGTTAATCTCTTCATCGTTGCGTAAGAGGATTTAATTGTATAGTATTGTTGGTAGGTATGGGTTATATTATCTACTAGCTGCTGTCGCCACTTCATTCACGGAGACTTCAATTATCGATTATTTTTTTTAGATTTTCTAACAGCAAACAGTTCATTCGTACTCACATTCAAAACTTTCAATATTATATCAACTTTTTTTATTTATATACCAATTGAAATGAAACGAACACTAAACGTCAATTGAATCTGACTATAATTCAATAATGACACACAACAAAGTCATTCAACATTTTCTTAAATGTGCTCCTACATAGGTAAAGACAGACCGACAAAATTCTAACAACTGCTTTGACTTCTATTACGTTAATAAAAGTCCATGATAATAGTTTTTTCATTTATCTTCCATGCACAGAGGCGACAAGTACACTTTGATTATTTGTACAGATCCACCCGACCCATTTTCCTACTCACTTTAATCCTGTCCTATCGTATATTTCCGTTTATTTTAAAAGAAGGGGTATTTAATTCATCCCAGATTCGAGAATAAATTAAAATGCCATGGCGTTTTCGTTAAAGCTAATTTCGTATGCACACCTACGTAGGTGTATAACTGTTATAAGTACGTTCAGACAAACTCCAACTTTACAATGATGAAGATCTTAGAACTAATTATAATAAAACCCAACCTAAACAATCTAATGGGCGTCTGTGCCCATGCGGCATGGTTGCAAGAACACTAGCTGCATTCCCGCGTTGAAATACTCAAACTAAACTAAAACTCTCGTTGACTCGAACTATTTATAATTTTGACAATGTGTGTACGTCAGCAGTTCTTGGAAGTCATTTGGGTTATTTGATCCACGTTGTGATATCGACCTGTGAGGGTTCCAGGTCCGATTCCAATATTGAAACCTGAATGGATAGCTTTATGTGTTTGTTATCTTTACGTATGTCTGACAACAAAGGAAGTCTTGTGTAGTGTATTAAATGTTATTGTAGTTTATTTTTTTTATTGTGAAAGAGTAAGAAACGAGTATGCAGGCCACCTGATGTTAAGTGGTCACTGCAGCCCATGGACAA
>DWON01002164.1:0-21531 GCA_018251015.1 Phocides pigmalion okeechobee
CGTGAAGAACATGTTGTTTTACGGCGGGTTATGAGGGTGACGGTGGTACTACCCCGAGCGAGCTCTAACGGCTCTACCACCTTTAAATTATAATTGGTTTTATATAAATTTGTATTGGATATATCGTATATTTTCATATATTTTAATTGTTTGTAACAAGTGTAAATTCTTAATTCGTGATGCCCTATTTGACGCAATAACATTGAATATAATATATAAATAGCGTGTAGATTTTTACATTTATAACTATATGATGATATTATTTTATTTATTTTAAATGTAATTATCACATGTATAAAAGATTTACATAAGTAACGATCGCATACACATATTACAGAAATCTGAATAATGAGGTCATAGAATTGGCAAACGCGTCTCTTGTATCTGTGATGTTGTCTTGTCATTTGGGCCCGGAATCGTAGTATCATCGGTTTATATTAAATACTAGCGGGCCCCTAAGCATGGAATTCACATTATTCAAAAGTAATGCTAGAATCGAGAGTTTATGCGAGGAATAAAAAAATAGTTTAAAACAGTTAATTGGTCGGAAAATTAAAAAAAATATATATGTCGATTACAATGGTACCTACCAGGCCCATTTGATTTAGCGATAAAATATAGTATTTTTATACTAGATAATTATTCTATAATATCTATATAGTACACTAGTTTTCTTTATCTTATCAATCAGATTTTTGTAAATACGAATTTGCGTATTTTTGAGATTTGTTAAAAGGGTAATAAAATGTAAACTGTGTAAGGTAGATAAAAAATTACATTTGTGCTTAATCAGTTTTCTCCCTTTTTTCATTGACTGCTGTCTTAGGCAAGAGCCACTTTTTCTGCGTAGATAACTGCAGAAGTTAGCGTTGATACATTTTACTATGTAACGGGTACTCAGGATCAATGATTTTTGATTGCCGACCACGAGCCATGCAACTGGTCCGAAATATTGGCAATCAAAATCATTAATCGTGAATACCCGTTTCATGGTAAAATGTATAAATTTCGCTATAATATTATTTTAAATTATGTTTACGTTTATTGTCATTAAAACTGTTAATTATTTTTCTCAACTTTGTTTACATGTACATCATTAAAAAAGTGATAATTGTAACCCATGCCAATGAACAAACTATTGTGAGCATGATTTAAATTCAATCCGCCCTCATAATCCACCGTAACGCATTACTTGTGTTTCGGTTGGAGAGGTGCGGTTGCCGGCTACACTTTGAAGCGAGGCGACCACCAGGAGTAGCGACGTATGTACGTTCGAGCTCAGATAGGATTTCAGTCATGTTTGTGGTTGTACGTGGATGTATATGGGCAGCGACTACTTAACATGAGGTGGTTTGAATGCTGCAGTAATTAAGCAATCAAAGCATTTATTCAAAATATATTCTTTAAACTAGTCTTTATTGCTTATACATTGGCGTGGTAATTCCCATCTACTTTGACTTTACTCTGCCTACAAGTTTAATAGTAGTTAGGATTATGCGTTATTCATATCACGATATCACCGAGAGCACTTCAAACCACTCCACTTTGTTGCAGCTTTACAATAATAAAACTTATGTAACAAAAGTAAATTGTAAACAAGAAAAGTAAGAAGGTGTTCGGGGAATGTGAAGTAAAGATTCACAAATTTATATAAATTTAGTAGGAAACATATATTTAAAAAAGTCGTGACCTCAAGCCATGCAGAGGTTTGAAATATTCGCAATTAAAAATTAAGCGAGTACCCGGTACATAGTAAAATTTACAAATATAAAAATAAACTAAAAGTACTGTTGAAAAACTCACACTACGTATTTTGATAAAAATTACAATAATGATACTATTTTGAAACGAAATCATAAATCTTAAAAGTACAAAAGGTCTTTATTATTTTAAGAGTGCTATATATTGCTTACTGTTCTGAATCTGACTGCATGCAGCAGGATCTCAGACAATCGGAGTTACATGACATTCGAAACTGTGCCTAGATAAATTCTATGAATCTTATTTTTATATGCTTCAATATTGATCTGGAGAACTATTTTCTGAATCAATCAATAAGTCTCTCAGCTGGATTCCAGTTAAAACATGGAGGGTTTGACTGAACAGGTCTTCTACATCTGTTTTTAGCTTAAATTAATTGTAGGCGTTGTTGGCTCACATATGAGGCAGTTAGTTTAGACCTTTTAAGATTTTGCAAATCTCCAGGCGACGATGACTGCTTACCATCAGGTGGCCCGTCTGCCTTTTCGTTCAGCTAATTTATAAATACAAACAAATGCGTCACGTAATTAATAGACTTCTCCCCTACCGAAAATTAGTGTGAGACAGGAATTTTATTTTATCATAGGCGGTGTAATAACTAACACTGCAGCGCGGATATATATGATCGGGTCAATATTGCGGAAGGCAGCCCAAAACTGGAGCTTATATGATTCGACTGAAGATACGCCGAAAAAATACTGAAATATTGTATTTTTTAAGCATTTGTGTATCATCTACGAATACACAGACGTAATGTCCGCTCCCATTCATGTAGCGCTGACGTAAAAACAGCACTTTTGTTCGCCTGTAATCTATACAAATTTGTCCGTACAACACAGGTGTGTATCGGCCGCAAGCGCGTCGCGCCCCCAATTACACAAGTGTTGTAGTCGCAGGGAAAGTGTTTAGTTTGGAATCTTATTTTATATTTTAATTCAACAATCTTGTTTGAAGTGCTCATGTATTCTGTGTACCTTCTTATAATATAATAGAAATGATTATACAGTATTGTTTGTGTTGTAAGTTGTGTGTTTGTCTCTGTAAGGATTAAATCGAATTATAGGCAATTTGTATAACCTATTTGTTATTTATTATTTTATCGTTAAGATTCGAAATATTGAAATTTGTAAAGAGCTCGATTGCGTGTTTTCTTATTTAATTTTGGTGTGATAATAAAATTATATATATGTCCATAATTATTTTAATTCTCAGGAGTAGCAATGTATTTGTGGGTAACTTAAGTAGAATTTTGATTCTGAGGTTGAATACAAAAGTTCATGGACGGCAGTGATTATTGACCATCAAATGATTAGACATGACATTAGATAGATGGGATAACTATGTTTCGACCCGGGAGGTACCACCTCCGCTCTTATAATCCGCCCTAGCGCAGCTCTTGTGTTTCGGTTAAAGAGAAGTTCCGAAAGTACTTAAAAGCAACGCAATCATCTCAGCCCCCAAGAGTATCATCGCGTCTACAGTTAAGTAGCCTATGGACGAATCCATGGGCTACTTAACATCAGGCGACCTGCATGCTCGTTAGCTACTATTCTTTAATAAAAAAGTGATTGTATGTTCATTTACTACTTCAGTAGCCTACAAAACCCCTACCAAGTTAAAGGCTGCAGCATAAAATCATGCAATGATTCTAAATCGTGGTTTTGGGGACGAAACCTTACGCGGTGGTAGTTTATTGACGTTCAACAAAAGATTTGTAAAAAGAAACTTTGAAAACTAATATTATGATTTTAATGTGAACTTTATAACTTTTATGAGACTCCTTGACTTTTAGTTATCAATATGTAACTAAAAGTAAAGGAGTCTCATAAAAGTGACTCCCTCTGAAACTTTTAAACGGAATTGTCCCGAGGAGCACTATAATCAATTTGAAAAATGATGCATGATGCATTGAAATATATCTAAAACAATTTGGCAATATTAAACAAATATAGTTTAATTGCCAGTTTTAAAATTACAAATATCTACTAATTTTGAAAAAGTTTGTTCAAACCAGAAAAAAGTTGATGACAGAAAACCTTTTTCCTTTAGAATTATTTCGAGAATATTGGAAAGAAAAATATAAATTAAGCATTTACCTATCGATTCTTTTTTCAAATGTACGTCACAAATTTTCATTTTAAACCAAAAAACAAACTTCTGGTTCCATCAAAAATAATGTAGTCCATATTAAAACATTTGACAAAATAATAGTTGTGTTTTATCAAAATTTATATTGTAAAATTGTTATCTTGTGAAAAATGCTGACCACTCCGTTACGCCGTTGCAACCAATTCAGACATATAAATGGAGTAGTCGCCATCGGAAACAGTAATATAGGACAAATTGTGTCTGGCTTTGGTAAGTACATGGATATGCCTTCCATAACTGCATATATAAAACAATAGTTATATTTTTATATTTTAGTAACTAACGGGTACGCAGGCCGCTTGATATTAAGTATTTGCTGAAGCCTATGGACATCCACACACAACCTCAAAGAGAACCAGAAGTCCTTTCTTAGCTGGTACGTAGATGTGTTGGTATATCTACGGAAGAAAATGTGGCCTTGCTCGTGGTGGTGGTATCGTCAAGGTCGAACCATAGTTCTACCATCGTACACCTGTTTTATAGAAGGGTTGAGTACCTATATAGTACGTGCATTATAACTGTGCTGCTCTGAATTACTAGAAATAGTTGTATACAGTTGCTAGAACCAGAATACTGTTACGCACGGGTGCAACCTATACAATTACTGTATTTTTATAGCATATAAGTAGCAAACAAGCTTGCAGTTCATCTGATGATAAGTGATCACTGCCATCACATGTCTCATGTTTCATAAGTCTCAAATAGCTCTAAGTCTGATTTGATTTCATCTATCATGCTACACAGTCCACTTGGTTGTAAGTGAAAACTACCACCCTTGAATAAATTCAAATAATAATTATAAGGTATTTATATATTGACACCAGGGTTGCGTCTGGAATGAAACTACTAAGCCCTTCCTTTATAATACTTTTAATACCAGAATACAACAGCGTTAAACCCCGCTATTACTACGTGGAAAGGGGTGTGGCGGTGGTGCTTTGAGAGTCTGACTATAAGTTCTGGTTGTAACCCTTTTTTGTCCTATTACTAGACCAGGGCCGTTCCCCACACTTGGAGGAAGCTTAGAGCATAACCTGACGCTGCGGTGTAATATACGTAGCTGTAGTCGGAAGTTTGCGAATTATAAGGTTTAACGGCAGCTTTATGGCATCATCCTCATAACAACAGCCTGACTGATTACTTGTTCTCATAAGCACGAAACAAGTATTTAACCACAGGTGGTCACACATCTCATTCCTGACCGTGACTCTATGATTCGATAACCGCGACATATTTTATTCCTTACTCATTTTAACCTTTCCCGGTAGATTAAGATTCATATAGGCTATGGATTTACAGCCGCGATTCGCAGATTCTTTTATATTATTAGTAATTATTTTTACAACTTACAAGCTTTTTCATTTACAACACTAGTTACTATGTACATAAATTACTTTGAAGGAAACGTGAGAAGTTATGCAAAAGATAAGAGCTGCTGTCCGGACACTCCACAGACTGAAGGCAAAAAGATAGAGCCCTGGCCGAAGACCGACCCCCCGCCGCCTATGTGGCGATGCGAGTGCCCAAGGGAACCACAGCCGCCCAACTACGACCCTTACAGGATTAAGGTTCCTGATGTGGTCGTTCCACCTATCCCGTCGAGTAATGCGAAGGTATGTTTTATTTGCTTTTTCTTGATAATTCGGTCACTTTAGAGACGCTGAAGAGATCAATAAAAAAGTGACAAATATCTCCAAAATGGCCGTTATTTTAAGATGTCGGATTTTTCATACGAGATATAATTTGACCAGTGCGTTAGACGAAATCGGAGCCCGTATGCCATGGACATTAGTATCTAATGAAATCCAGCTTGTGCTTTCTTCATCAGTGGACGGGAGCAGTGTTCACCGTCGACTCTGAAGGCAAGCAGGATTCTGGTCCAGCTGTCAGTAAGGAGCCCGCTGCGGAGAAGAACCCAGACGCTCCGAGTGCCGCAGACCCCACAAGTCCTGAAGCGGCAGAGGAAGAAGAGAAGAGCGAGGGATTCTTTGCCACTCTCAAAAGTTATTTCGGTTTCGGCAAAGGCAAGAAAGGCGAAGGTGAAATGTCGATGATTGGTAAATCGGTATAAAAATGATTCTAAACTTTATAGAACTTTTTGGAATTAAGCAAATTTTGAGACATCTGAAGTCAATTTTGGAAGAGATAATTTAATACACATATTTGAAAAGCGGAGATTTCGTCCAACGCACTAAAATCTTTACATATAAAGTGCCCTATATACATATGTTCTTTGACAGGAAGTGCCAACCGAGGATGGTAGGGAGCCGGTTAAGAACCCAGAAATAAATTTGGCTGCGAACACTAACTTGCAAGATTTGTTCCATGATTCGCCCATCGTCCACCCGGATTATTGGAAGGACAAGACGAACAGAGGGCTGCCAGCCGCCACCGAAGGCGGGGTCTTCCCTCGCCTTGGTTACCATGGAAAGTCTAAATACAAATATGCCTTTCACGAGCCTTGGAAACCCCTTGACAGGGTGACGTTGATGGCACAAGCTGAGAAAGAGGAAGTCGAGATGGCCGGAGCGATTGAAGCAGCGGAAAAGATTGACAAACAAATTACATAGCGAATACGGGCTCCGAATTCATTAAAAAATGAAAACGTGAAACTTAATTTTTTTTTTTAAGATTTGTCAATAAAAATTATTGATAAAAATATATAAATATATGCCATGTTTTCTAAATTATATTGTTTAAAGTTTAAAGTATAACTGATAAATTATAAAAATGTGATTATTTCTGAAGTTTTAATTTCTGTTTCTCATAGTGGACTTTGTATAAGTCAGTGGCTAATTTCAATAATAATAAGGTATTATTTCTCCCTAAATGATTCTGATAAGTAGGTCAGTAATAGAATGTTGGGTTAATAATATAATAGTAAGTACTTACACATTGGTAGAGTAACGATCAATTGTCAATTAAAGTCAATGGAATTGTTAATTCTAGGTCGATTAGATGGAACGTAATAAACATCGCAAAGCTTTTGCGACAGATGTGGCAACGCCCGGAGAATCGTACTTTCCAATTTAGACTCAAGATATTAGTCGATTTAAATGTTGATTGTGAAAATTATCCAACATAACTTCAACCTTTATATACTTAAGTTAATGTTAAAATTCTTTCCATTTAACTAAAGCTGAAAATTAATAGAAAAGAACTAATCAGTTGGACTAGTGGGTTTATTTTTATAGTCAAGTAGGGCACACATAACTGCTAGTCCCTCTTGCAGCCTGCGCTGGAGTGCGCTCGGCTAAAAGGCCCGTGCTCCGTGAAGCCGGCCCCGGAGCCGCCGCCGTGTCCTCCGCCACCGCCGAAGCCGTTCCCTTGGATTTACGTGTGGAGCCTGGCTTCTTTCTTTAGTATTATGGGGCTTGTAAGTTTACTTGATATATTAATACTTAAGATTAGTACCCATGCGACACGGGACACTACTCTTGCATTAAATTAAAACCTGTTAACACTTTCCCTGCGGCTACAACACTGTTGTGTAATTCTGAGCGCGACGCACTTGCAGCTTCTACACACCTGTATTGTACCGACAAAATTGTATGGATTACGGGCGAACAAAAGTGCTATTTTTACGTCGGCGCTACGGGACTGGGGGCGGACATTACGTCTGAGTATTCGTAGATGATACACAGATGCTAAAAATACAATATTTCAGTAATTGATGATGCATCCTTAGCTCTGCGGCTTGTGTAGACCAGCAAAAGTTAAGCAACATTAGACGTGAAAGAATCTTCGAAAGCGGTTCACGAAATATAAAGTTGTCGTTGAACATACATGAAAAAAATTACTTTGGAAGCCTGTTAACAATGACTGCGGCGCTCATATCGCTTTAAAACAAACGGGCCACAAATCAAAAATTTTCAAAATCCTTTTTATTGTAAAAAATCTAATTTTGTTGGTCACATATCCGAATCAATCATTAAAAGCAGAATAAAAATATCTTTCTAACAGTGTATAATACCAGTTTTAAAATTACGGATCAATTATACAAGAACTAATTTTGAAAACTTTAAATGGCTCTCCTGTAAAATTAAGTCTATTCGCGTTGTCCCTTTTGTTTTGAAGTATCGATATGATAGATGGGTCAACGTTGCAGGAGGAGGCATTAAACTAGAGCTGTATTCTCTGGACTGAAGATGCGCCGACAATGCACTGAAATGTATTTTTTAGTATCTGTGTATCATTTACGAAGACATACGCGCAATATCCGTCCTCAGTCTTGTAGCGCCGACGTAAACACATCACTTGTGTTCGCCTGTAATTCCTACATTTGTACATACAACACGGGTGCGTACAAGCCGCAAGCGCGTTATGCCGCGCAATACACAGTAGTGTTGTACGCCGCAGTGAAAGTGTTAAAATATGTTGCAATGATAATATTTATAAAAATACGCGACTGAAAATATTGTAAAAATAATTTGCAGATATATCAGTATTACGTTTGGAAAGAAGCGAAGGATAAACTTGGTGAGAGTATACCGATATGTAAGTTAACTTGTTTTTGCTATATACACGTAGTTTGGATTGGCTAAACATCTTAAAAATATAACGTAGATTTTTAGTAATGGAAGCAGCAAATTTAGACTTAAATGCAACGAAATGCAACGTCAGCTACGTTAAATGTTGGCGGGGTAGCCTATTTGTAACCAAAATTAAATAAGACAGCAATTATTTGAGAAAGAAGTGGAGGAGGGATACTAAAGCCGTTCGTACTCACTGAAGTTTTGCTAAGATCCATCGGAAGTAGTAGATACAAAATTTTGAAAGACATTGTATTCGTCCTGTATTCCTATTCTATATAAATGTTGTATTCGTTTGATATCGCTTTCTGTCACGTTTTCAAACTAGTGTCATGAAACGCTCAAAATGGTACGCTCCAAAAAGATTTTAATGCAGTCCATCTGGTGGTAAACCGGTGGACATCTGTAACCGACTCTATACAGAACAGGAGTCCCATTTAAAGTCGATCACAGTTGTGGTGCTATTTTTGTGGGATAAAATGGTTGCTTCACTTAAGTTGTTTACTTCCACCAAAACGTAAGCATTGACGGACGGTTATGGTCATTGAATAAAATTATATATAGAATTCTCACTCTTTTGCTACTTGATAGGTGGTAGAACTGCAGTGACGTAACATCAGGTGGATTTCACGCTCGTTTGCTACTTTTTTCATATAAAAACACTTTCCCTGCAGTGTACAACACTGCTGTGTATCCTTGGCGTGACGTGCTTGCGGGTTGTGTTGTACGTAAAAATCTGTATTAATTATGGGCGAACACAAGTGCTGTGTTTAAAAATACAACATTTGTGGGAATTGTAGGCGTCCAGTCTACAGAAAAGAGCTCCAGTTTAGTTCCGCCTCGCGCAATCGTGAATCGATGAGCGTCGCAGTCAGTTTTAATTACATTGGAGATTATTGTGTGTAGGGCGTCCACGGCGCAGGATAAAGCGTCCATACCACTGCAAAGATCTGCCGGCGTGCGTGCAGTATCTCATCATAGGCGCGGGCGCCGCCGGCTGGGCGGGGTACAAGTCAATCATGGAACACGACAAGACTGCGAAGGTAACACCATTGTTATAAAACTTAAATTTTGTGAATAGGTACTAACTAGCATAAGTTATATTTTTAAGTTTTATTTTAATATTCAGAGTGTGTGTGTGGAGTTGTGTGGATCAGTTTTATCGACAAAATTACTGACATTATTTTTTCTTACCACTTTTATGACTGAAAAACGACAACGTAAAACAGAATTACTAAAAAAAATTTGGCAATTTTCCAGAATTTTCGAATTGACTTTGTTTTCGTCTTTTTAATAAACTTTGCTTCTGTCCATTCATTTATTGTAATAACTATGTAAAGTAAGTTAGTTACACGCAAGTTTGAAATGTTACTACTTGGTATGTGCTTACCTAAAATTGACATCTTGTTATACAAATGACATTAATTTATTTGAATACTCATCTTAATACTGTAGAGTAAAATTTATGTACTCGTAAATCGTAAACGTGGGGCTTGGTCGGGAGTTGGATAAGTATCCATTGGTACTTAAATTCCATGTATGATTTTATGCTCGAAGCGCACCTTAGGCGATCGTTGTATCATAACCTATGTATCCATATGTACGGTTTGAACACATCCGACAAAGGAGTAAATAAAATACGATGGTTATGGGGCATTTGAAGGGTAGAAGCGCAGTTATCATTTTTCCAATTGTACCTAATAAGAATTACTGTTCAAGGTATTTTTTATCACGAAAGAAGATTGTCTGCCATACGAGAGACCACCTATGTCCAAGCACATGTGGTGGAACGCAGAGCCGCCTGATCTCAAAACACTTAATTATATCGAGGACGGTAAGAGGCACACGTGAGTACCTGTTTGTCATTTTCTCAATTTACTTGTCGTTATTTAGAATACGATTTTAAAGTAATATCATGGCTGAATTTAACATATTTTATTATATAACAGGTACCTCACGACTTCTCAATTGCCGATATTTCGTGGTCGTGCAAGACTCGTGGTCCAGGCGAAAGTAGTCATCGCCACTAGCCAAGCAACTGGTTCGAAATATCGGCAATTGAAAAGCATTATTTACATGTCGGTGCTTCGAACTAATATTAAATTCTGAACATATTCTTATTTATCGGACGCAGGGTTATGGTATAAATTCGTAATACAGATGTAAGCACCGACTTTAAAACTATTTAAATAACATTCCACTGAGAGTATTTATTACTATGCGGTGATAATGAAGTCAGAAATTTGATATTTCAAAACACTATTAGAGCCGAAGCCATATGAAATCCCCAAGAAAATAAAGCATTATCATAGTTATAATGGTAAAATACAATCATTTGTTTTTTTAATTTACTGTGCAGACTCTTATGTTACTTGATGTATTCTAAAAGACGATAGAGTAATTGACTGTTCATTAGTGTTTACTGCAAACGAAACCAATATTTGTTCCACACTCAATGAAAGCTTAGGTTAAGACTGAGGGAGGGATCACACAATCACACCAGGGATTGGATGTTAGAATCTTTGGCACGCATCCCCGACTTATCGAAATTACGTGAGTACTAGATATGCGTTTTGCTTTAACGGCGAATTCAAATTCAAATTTAAATATTTTATTTTTCATTGTAAGGTATTTACTTACACTTAATGAACGTCAATCAGTACATCGGCTTCGAGTGCCCTGTTTGCTAAGGTTGACCGGGAGAAAAATGCCGGCGGAAAAAAACTCTCGGCACTCTTTTTAAATCAGTCCTTGATAAATAAACTTTACACAGTACAACTTTAGAAATGTGGTGAGCACACGAGACAGCTAATAGTGTGTGTCAGAATCTTTCCATTGTCATCTGCACACAATTTCGAGTAAATAAAACTATTATTACATGGGAAATATAAATAACCCGGTGAGGTAGGCTCAGTCCCAGACTTTCTTCTCATTTAAATAGTCCTTAATGTCATAATAAGCGTAGGAAAAGATATAGAGAATGCCTGAGAGTTTTCTATAAAGTTAAGTTAAGCAGTCTAATAAATCTGCTATTGGCCAGCGTACGATGATGGCCTAATCCTTATGATTCGGAGAGGAGTGTCTTGCTTATCAGTAGGATAGTAATGATGTGATGATGATGCATTTCTAGGATGTACGCATCCGAATGCCACAAATACATGGATCCTATCAAGTTTTACCGCAAAAAGACGGGGCCAGCGATGTCCATCGCTACCGGCTGGTGCGTTCTGCGCATTGATGCCGATGACCACGTCGTATGGGTGAAGACCATGTGCGGAGAACAGCCTATCTACTACGAGAGATGCTTGCTTGCTCCTGGTTAGTATATGACGAGAAAACTTTCGTACCCTCTTTTAATGTGTAAATTTTTTTTGATCTTGCAAACTTCACTAAATTTAATTAAATTGATTTAATTTTACTTGATATGATATTGACATGAACATACCAATAAATTATCAATTATGGTTTATCAGGTTCAAAACCAAAAAAGTTAATGGTATTCAAGTCGGCCCCCAAAGGGGTTCGGGACAAGGTATGCTCGCTACGTACCATCCGAGACCTGGAGATCGCGTACCGGAAGGTGAAGAAAGCCAAGCATGTAGTCATCATTGGTGGTGGCACTCTTGGCTGCGAGCTGGCCTGGCACTTAGGGAAGATGAGTGAGTAATCGTTAATGAACTTTTCTGTAAAAGAAAATACTAAGCAATAACAGAAGGGACATTATGAAACTACCATCATTTCTTTTTTATGTTAGAAATTGATACTTTCACTACGGCGTTCATATATTACATTGAGTCAGCATTGCGAGAAGCGGCACTAAACTGGAGCTGTTTTCTCTAAACTGGCGATGCGTCGAAAATTAACAGAAATGTATTTTTTTTACCATCCGTGTAGTACACAGACGAACGAAAAAAACGATGGATCAAACCATTAAATGTTTTGAAATTGCTTTCCAGACCAGTTGGTCGAGCGGCGGGAAGACGAGGAACCGATCCAGTTTGTCCAAATGTTGAAGGACCGCGGCATCATGGCGGGCATCCTGCCGGAGTATCTGGGCGAGTGGGCCGCGGAGAAGATCAAGTGCGAGGGAGTTACAGTCATGCCTAAAAGTGAGATCCTATCCCATAACTTTTAGCCCCCTGTTAGATATGCTACTTTTAGCATAGTCGATTGAAAATTTAATTACTTTTCGGAATCTCGATGCAACGAAACAAAGTTTGAATACATTGCAATTACCAGCTCTCGATACTTTGACTGTCTATAGCCAGTCGCCAAATGAGAAGCAGCAGTCGAGTCTGCTATAAGTGACAATTTTATTTGTGATTGTTCTCGGCATAGGAATACATCAGTAAAGTCAATTACAATGTTTTCAGCGCAAGTGTACGACGCGTATGAGACTCCGGACGGTCGACTGGAGCTTACATTGTCGGATGGGTCCTCGCTTATTACGGATTATGTTAGTTCTTATTTTAAGTCACAACTTTTTATTGGCTCTATTTTATTTCAGTCATATTTATGTTAGAAGAGTATTGAACGAGTGTGCATCCCATCGAATGTCATATGGTTGCTGTTGTCCATGGATATCTACAAGCAGTCTCATATAGAACTGGAATCTTATCCGAGGCTGTTAGTACTGTGTTGGCTCTTGAAAACTAACATGGTCGCTTCGATCGTAAATAAACTCAGCAAAAATTACAATCCCAACGAAACACGAGTAGTTTCAAGGCGGATCATGTGGATGTCGTTGGTACCTCCCCAGATTAGCTATGGTTACACTACCACCTCTGTGAAACACTCAAGGATACACACACAAAATGTGTGGTTTCAGGTGTTTGTGGCAGTGGGTTCGGAGCCCCGAATGGAGCTGGCGGAGCCCTCGTTTCTGGAGCAGGACCGCGTCAACGGCGGTTTCAAAGTGAACACAGAGGTGGAAGCGAGGACACATCTTTATGTGGTATGAGCCAAATTTTGATGACGATTTTGAAAACATAGTTGTAGGATTGTACAGGTTGTTTAACCGACTTCATGATAATAGGATATACTCAATTAGGTATATTTTACATTTCTTATTATATAAGTCCGCTATTCTTTGAATTGATTTGAATTTATTTTTTATTTGGAAAGGTTTAATTTCTTTTGGGCCTATTTTTATTTGAAGACAAAATTCCATATTAAGTCTAGTAAAATAGGCGTGAAAGTTATATTAGAGTTAGGTTTAAATTAAATAGAGTAATGTGTCTATGAATATCGTATTTCTAATAGCATTTGTAAGTGTAGAAAACAAGACATGTTTTTTGAAGTCATGTTTTTTTGGTTAACACTGATCGTGGCGTTCATTTATTAGCTCGGGTCAGCGTTGCGGAAGGCGGCACTAAACTGGAGCCTAGGTCTCTAGACTAAAGATATGCCGAAAATTCACTGAAATATTGTATTTCTTGGCATCCGTGTATCGTCTACGAATACACGGACGTAATATCCGCTCCCAGGCTTGCAGTGTCGACGTAAACACAGCACTGTTGCTCGCTCATAATCCATACAGATTTGTACGTATAACACAGTTTTGTGTGTTGTACGTCGCAGCGAAAGTGTTAAAATTACGTAAAAGTAAGGTGTATGGAAGTAAAAACGAGTGTACCCGACGGTAGCAAGGTGGACACATGTATCAGTAACCGACCGGTTGCAGGCGGGCGACGCGGCCAGCTTCTACTCGCAGTGGAAGGACACGCGGCTGCGCGTGGAGCACTACACGGTGGCGGCGGAGCAGGGCGCCGTGGCGGGCGCCAACATGGCGGGCTACTGGACGCCCTGCAACACCGAGCCGCACTTCTGGCTGCGCCTCGGCACCGCGCTCGAGATGGAGGTACTGACTGACCTTCGCTCTCGACGTGCACTGACACAAGTCGAGGGACCTCTCTCTCTCTCACACACACACACTCTGAAGAGAAATATTTTTTATATTGATCTCCGCCTGCACGTGGTCCGTATTGTATTTGAAATTGTTCAAATACAATCCGTATTGTATTTGAAATTGTTCAAATATAATACGGATCACATTCAAGGTGATATTAAATCCATATTTGTTTGTCCGGCAGAAAAGGCTTTTCTGAGATTCCAGTTTCGTAGGAGTGATTTTTGCTTATGTGGAATTTCAATTTACTAAAAAAACCCTTTGGTTGGCCTCCTTCTATGGAGTAAGGAACACAGAGATCTCGAAACGAACACAACTAGTGTTCTGTAGCACGATAACCTGAACGAGCACATTTTGGGGAGCTTTCTCGGCTTTTCAGGGATCCCAGAATCGTCCCCCGCCACGCATTAGATTGGTGGTCAATCCAACTGGTTATTATTAATGTTTGTATACCTCTGACACGACCTCTGATTTAAATGCTGTTAAGTCACTAACAGCATATGGGACTTAATGTATCATCCAAACTACTGAAACTCGCATGCAAATCTTGACATGCCCTGCAAAACTTCAAACGTTTCATGCACGTTAATTAAGCACTGACGGTCACCCATTCAACTTCTGGTCGTACTCGACTTATACACTAATTTGCCAATTCCTTCACATAAAATCAATCCCCAGGTGGTGGGCGAGGTGGGTGCGTGTATGCCCACAGTGGGTATCTTTAAGCAGTGCAGTGACGATAATACGCAGCCGCAAGCGGAGTCTGGGGACGGAGACCGGCCTTGCTACAAGAAGTTAGTTCTGTATTATATTGTAGACGCTAGAATCTGTTGCAAAGGGGACGTTATGCAAAACAGCGAAAGATACATTTAGCAAAAAGAGTCATTATGCGGAAAAAAAAGTGTTACGAATGATATCTTTTTGCAAAAGATTTGTTTGGAGAAGAATACTTTTCTTTTGTTTTGCTCACCATATACTTTATTAAAGAGACATATAGCGAAGATGAGATTTAGCGAATGAGATATTTTGCTTTAGTGATGTTTGTAAGAAACATTTTGCCAAGGACACATAGGGAATGTTTGCGTATTATATAGTTTGAGAAAGATATTATGTAAATGAGACGTTGTGCGAAAAATACATTTAGTCGAAGCGACGTATTACGAAAGGTTCATTTTGCAGTTTCGTAAGCGACATTGTGCGCCCGAATTTCGTCCTGATCGGTGGTGTTTCAGGTCGGAGGAGTACCAGAACCGGTACAAGCGCGGCATCCTGTTCTACTTGCGCGATGAGACCGTCGTCGGCATGGTCTTCTGGAACATCCCGCCCGTTGACGACAGGCGGATGGCCGTCACCGAGGTTGGTCACTCCTACAGCTTCAAATCAGATAATAGAATTTGAAACATCGTCATAAGTGGAGCGTCCTGAGTTCAATTCAGATTGATAAAACCACTACAGCTTGATCCTAAAAGCTGACCCTACTGTTAGAGAGGAGGGTTCGGTGTGCACCTACAACCGCATTACGACGTCCGATCATATAGTCTCGCCTACAAGTTTTAAAGAGTGTTGAACTCACCGAAACCAGGCTAAGCACTGGGGTGCAAGCCCGCCACTACAATACCGATTATGACTCTTCCGTCTCCCGCTTAAATATAATACCAGACACATATTGCCAGAAGAGTAACTTTATAGCCTAGGTAACCGTCAATGATCTTGGTCTGATGAAAACATCATTGCCTGAATGTTTTATATACTTATGTATTTATTTATACATTAACTGTTGGTGCACTCTGGCGCTCTCTTGTCATTATCACTGTCGTTATTTGTATGTAGCTGTCATTAATACAAACTATCTACTAAGTACAGTAATGCGCGTTATCTATAAGTCCATGTTTCATCATGCTCTATACGTGATTGAACGTTTTGTCGCCCACAGCCTTTTGTCCTTTGCGAGAGGGCCTGTGGATGTCCAGTTTAGTTAGATGGTATGTCCTTCCTGACCGGACCTTTCTTTCCCGCTAAATATGGATACCCATCCTAACGTTGAGGCCTATGATTTTTTTTCCATCGGAGGCAGTCATTGGATTCTTTCAAAAAGATCAGGTACCATCCTAAATGTAATAAGTTAACAAGGGTTTAAAAGTTGCCGATGTGTCAGATGCTCCGCGCGAAGCCCAATTACAAGGACATCAACATGCTGGCGGCGCTGCTCGGCTTCCCGGAGACGCAGTGCGTCTACAAGTCCGAGGCGGAGCTCAAGGAGCCCGGGCCCTGCATCAGGAAGTAAGTGGAACGGACTTACATTTTCTTTTCTACACTGCTGTGTATTGCGCGGTGTGACGCGCTTGCGGCGCGGACACGCCTGGTGTGCGCGTACACATCTGTATGGTTTGCGGGTGAATGCAAGTGTTGGAATTATGTTGGCGCTACAAGACCGCGGGCGGAAACAACGTCTGCATATTAATGGATGCTACACAGATGCTAAAAAATACAATATTTGCGTGAATTGTCTGCGCATCTCCGGTTTAAAGAATAGAGTTCCAGTTTAGTGCCGCCTCACGCAATCTTGACCCAATGTAATACATGAGCACCTTAGTAAAAGTTTTAAGTTAAGCACCGTGTCGTCACCAGCTTATTAGCACAAGTAAGGACCGCATTATGAGTCTCAATGAAGCAAGTTGCAACTATGTATAAAACTAATTGCAGTTACATTAAACGCATCACTGTCATGCCCAATTTTTGGGAAGTATTTGAGTTTTTAGAATTTATCTTATATTTTTCTTCGTCTTTTTCTCTTATCCTGAATCTCTCTTCCGTATCTTCTTTCAGTCTTCTTAAGTGACAGAAATAGCAAGAGAATATTCAGGTTATCTGATGGTAAATAGTCGCTGCAACTCATGGGTATCCACTAGTTCAAACATGACTTCAGTCCTATCTGAGCTTGTACATAGATGCGTTACTTGGGATTAAGATGCCACTAAGGGCTTCTAAGTGTAATCAGCAACCACACCCTTCCATGCAATCGATCATTAACTCCCGTGAACCTCATTTGTATATAATAATAAGAAAATATACATATTACAATACACAATACAATTGTGTATTTTACGATACACAACAGTACAATAGAAAAATACTTTTTATTTTACAGTTGGCGCGTATTCTGAGGCCATCACACAACGTTTTACGACAATTTGACAGCGTATAGTCAGCGTTAGCGAAAATCTACTTGTTGAGAGGCACGCGAGCGAGAAGTTTGTATTCTTGTTAAAATAAAGTGATCTGAACGTTATATGCATTTTATTGCTTCTCTTTACTTATGCATATGGAAATAGCTTATGGAAACAAGATCATAGATATGATTTTTCACCTGAAATTTTGCACATAATATAATAGGGTTACTATGTTGATATTATGCAATTTCTGTATATAATTAAATGTTACTTGTTTGTTGTAACAATATTAATTTGACAGGAATTATATAAACGTGATAAAATAATTATATCTTATGTAATTCGTTAAAATGTTGGACTTAATACACTATTTTTTATAACAATATGACAATGTCAGACACTGGCCATAGAGAAGATAGGATTTAAGAAAAAGTATAAAAAGGGCGGGAGTTGAAAACAACAATGGTGGTGTATAAAACGAAATATGGAAAAAAATCTAAGATTAAGATGACATTTTAATAGAATGTAAATTGAAATATAACGCACAAGCGGAATCGATGAACTTAAAATCCTTAAACTTTTTCTTTAGGGTCTTTATATAGCAATAGGACACTAAGAAAGTCATTTATAATTCCTTGTAAAATAAAAGAAAAATATTGACCACTAAGAAAATAATTTTATAATTTCATCCCTATCGAGGTAAAATAAAGGAAAAAAGTTAGAATTAAATACAACTGTATATTACTAAACTAAAGCAGTAAGTACCTAATGTTGTATGGTGTAACATTTTTTTAATACCTTTTTTACATGTATACAAACATTATTGTGAAATTAACATTTATGTCTAATTAATTGCAATAAATTTTCTAAAGGCTAATAATAATCAACTATTAAATAAATAATGTAAAAATACATTTAATAAATTTCGTTTAAAATTATATTAATTATGTAAAACAAACTGGCTAGTGATATTTAAAAACTGCATTCCTTTTTCGAATATCTTTCAAAGTTAAAACTGACGCTGTCATATAATTTTACTGCGTAATAATTTAATTTTAAGAAGTGTAAAATAAATTAGGGTTAACTAATTTAAATATATTTGCATAGAATTAAATTGCTATTGGACATCAAAGATGTACAGTAAAAAGAAAAAGATAAAACATCATGATGTGGTTTACGATAACTTGAACAGGGACAAAGTTCCTAAGCGAGGGTACTACTCCGAGCTGGTCTCCAACATGATGAAGGAGGATCCCTCCAAGGAGGTCTGCGCCAGGAAGCGGATGAAACTCATGTTGCAGGTACCGTGACGTCTTTCACTGTGTTTTTAATTGTAAGAAGACATTTTTTTTATAAATTACAGGAATTTGATACAGGTCGGTAACGGATTTCCATAACTAATATGAACGCGTCTTTTTCCATACAGGATTTTTGTTAGGAAACGAGAGTTTTTTTCTCTTGATCAACCTCAGCCTACAGGCGATTTTAGATTGTATCCCTGACATTCATTAGGTACCTTACAATGAAATAAAATATTTAAATTTTAAACCCGGTGATCTATCGCCTACATCCCAAATTTAATGTAATAATTTGGTAGTTAAGGGTTCAAAGAATTTGCGCCACATTGAGTGCGGAGTGTGGAACGTTGCACACGCTGAAGCTTTGAGGTCGTTTTACTGTTATGTTTCGATTTTTATGTATGTATGTAAGTTCGTTTTAATGTACATGTGTTTACGTAAAACAAACTGCTGTGTCCAAGACGCAGTCACACTCAGTTTTTTTTATTTATTAAATTATCAAACATTTCTCATAACAGTAATTTTTAAAGCCTTACCCTACACCTGATGTTTCGTCTTCTCATTTACAACTTGGCTTTTCCCTATCTTTGTGGAATCGTATTATCATTAAAGCTTAAAAAATCATGCAAATTTTATTTTTTGTATTGCTTTATATTAGTATATATATGCCACGTATAGGCCTTAGCGAGTAAAATATGTATGACTTTCAGGCCAAAACGGACAAGTTAGCGCCCATGTTGGTTTCCTTGCCAAAACCTCAAAAAGCCAAGGTTTTACTACCGCCCGGACGTTGGACTACTTATAGAGAAGACGAGAGCATTGTATGTACATTATTGTCTCCGTTGTGTTGTATTAAGAATAGTCTGGTTCTTGGAAACTACATAAAGCCTGTTGTTCGGTAGGAACTCCTAGTACCACGCACGATTTCTGGTTAAATTAGTCTGGTTAAAGATGGAAGAACTATATTTCGATCGGGGCGGTACCTCCGCTGGCCCTCATAATTTGCCGTATAGCTTTACTTGTATTTAAGTTGGAGAGGTGCGTTTGCCAGTTACACTTTGAAGCGAGGCTATTGTCTTAGTCCTCAGGAGTAGCAACGTATCCACAGTGTTTGTGGTCGTACATGGATGTCTATGGGCTGCGACTACTTACCATCAGGTGGGTTGCATGCTCGTTTACTATTCTTCACACATAAAAAGTCCACTTTTGAGTTGGATATCCGTAAGCTGCAACGACCATTTTACATGCTCGCTTGTTATTTTAACGTAAATGGAATTTAATGGAACTTTTTGAAGTTCGACGAAGATATAAATAGACCTGACGCGCCTTTCGCGGTGGAATACATCACCAGGGACCGTCGATTCCTTGAGAATTACCCGGATAAAGGAGTAAACCTTCAAATTCGCAGCCTCTTGAGCCAGAGGCACCACAGCCATGGCAAAAATAGGACGCCTACTTTCTTTTTATTCGCAAAAATATTATATTTTATGCTATGAACATGATTGTCTCATGACAGTTGATGATAGTGGGGCATTTGTTCGAGCCAACCATCGCGCATTTTTTGTGCCGATGTTATTTCCCCTGTGACTAGTTTTCAGGCATTTTATTGGTTAAAATTGATTACCACTTACAATAAAATAAGTGAACCGAAGCTTCCAGTATATTGACAATGACATTATATTCATCTGTCTAAGTAAATAAACCTTAAAATAAAAAGTATATTTGTTTATATTTTCTATTGGCTGGATCTAAATTTACTTATCAGAACATTTGACTTTGCTTTTGGCAATAATTTAGTCATTAATGAGTTGATAATAGATATTACTTTTCAGCAATTCCCTTTTGAAACTTTTGTCCCGAAGCTGCAGTTTCTGAGCGTAGTGCTTCCGAAAGAACTGCCCAGACTTGTGAAGATTGAGAGACTCCGGAGAAAGTTCCTTGCGGCTAATATGAAGGTTTAATTGACTTATTACAAAATCTGCAATTTTCATGCATGAAAATGTCTATCCGATCCGTAGATATGTAATATAATAACTATTATAGCAGTTTGCTCTACAGGTTTTCCAGGTTCAGCAATAGTCAGAAATACATTATATTACGTCTGCTAGATACATACATTATTTTTCTGAGTATTTTTCTAAGTATGAATGTTTTAAACTTGTGTATTCATGATTTTAGGGCAACCATATGTCAGGAAACAGACGACAAGAAATCATTTTCCTATAAGATGGCATCCTCATGAAAGAAAATCTTTATCCTATTTTATTGCATTTGTGTTTATTGTACAAATATTTCAATAATTTGCAGAAGCTATTGAGAGAGCGAGGTATTCAGCCGTACTTGTTACTGCCCCCGGATGAATATCCAATAAATGATCAGGAATACTACGGTCTTTACAGTCCATTTCCGAAACTTGACTTGGAGATCTTCGATAATATTGATTTTGACTGCAGGTTAGACTAAACAAAAATAAACTAAATGGTATAACGACAATTATTTATATATCAACCTAATATTGTCCCACTGATTGTTATAGGTTTTCTCCCAGTACGTACATGAGTAAGAGTTAGAGCGTAAAGAGCCATTTAGACGGAGAGAGTTTCTCGTACGCTTCGATTCGAGAAATCGTACGCTACCATCACAAGCAATAATTGCCATAACATAATCGTATCAAAATGTTTACATATAGGCAAGAAATAAAATCTCGCCTACGA